>JAQQZX010159160.1:0-28187 GCA_030068355.1 Notoglanidium maculatum
GTTGACTCTTTTAGTGTTCATACAAATATTTACACATTAAGTTTACTGAAAGTAAAAACAGTTGACAGTCAGAGGACATTTCTTTTTTTGCTGAGCATATATGACCTTGACCATTGACTGGTGTCCATGAGCACACCCTCTTGACTGATTACATATCCCAGGAAAGTGACTGTGTATACATGAAATTTGCATTTCTCCCCTTTCACATACAGCTGGTGGTGTTCATGTAGTTTGGCCAGAACCTGTTTTACATGGTTAATGTTTGTCCAAAGAAGGGGAGTAGATCAGAATGTCATTGATATAAGTGAGGCACTGGAAAACTGATGGTGTGCAGGATAGTCCATATGGCATGACTTGGTACTGGTAGTGTCCTGAGGTTGTACTGAATGCCATTTTCCATTCATCACCAGCCCTAATCCACACCAAATTATAGGCACTGCGTAGATCAAGCTTGGTGAAGATACGTGCCTCATGTTGTTGTTCCAGAGCTGCTGGTACTAAGCGAAGTGGATAAGGGTATTTGACAATGATGTTCAAACCCCGGTAATCAATGCATACTCTCAGACCACCCCCTTTCTTCTCCACAAAGGAGCCAGCCAACGCAGAGGATGTGGATGGAACAATCTATATTTGTTGGAGGGCCTCTTGTAAATATTCCTCCATGGCCTGCTGTTCCGTATGTGACAGTTGGTAGATTTGGTGGCAAGGAGGTGTGGTTCCTGGAAGCAGGTCAATCGCACAGTCATAAGGTCTATGCGGAGATAATCCATGGCCTTTGGTCTTGCTGAACACATTGATTAATTCATGATATTCCTGAAGAATTTGTACTGGCATTTGAGTTTCTGGGCTTTCAATGGATGTGGACAAGAGCTGGAGATAGGGGCTAAGAAGGCAGTTTTGCTGATAGTGGTCAGACCATTTTGTTATCCATCACTGGGACCATGAAATTTGAGGGTTGTGGAAGTGCAGGCAGGGAATTCCAAGAATAATAGGATGTTGTGGGGTGTCTGATCAGGAACGAGAGATTCCTAATGTAGCCAGCTGATTTGTAGAGTCACAAATGCAGAACAAAAATGGATAGTGCCCTCGCTTATGAGACTGCTATCGATGGCGTGAATGCGGTGTGGATTGTTCAGGTGGAGGAGAGGCAGGCAGAGTTTGATCATGGCTGTAAGAGAGAACACCTTGTCTGAACGGAATCTGCACCAATATAACAAACAGAGGTAGGGAGACATAACATGATGTACTCACTGGGGGGTTTGGTTAGGGTGGTTTGTCCTTACATGTATATACTTGTCCCAAGGTGACCCTTTGGTGGTTTGTCTGGTTCAATGAGTAGTTCTGACATTGAACTTGAAGATCGGATGATCAGGAGCAATGCTGTAGAAACATAACCCGTCTTTCTTTCTCTGCGTGAGGTCAGCTGGAGTTCAGCTTTCAGCCACTCTCAGCTGCTAGCATGCAAAACTCAAGAGCATAATCTATAGCTCATCATTGCCCTTACCGCACAGATAACAGTCTCTCACTGACCACCTTTCCTTCTGGAGCATGGTTGAAGACATGCTGGAACTGAATGATGAAGTGCTCATATGAGGCTATAAACTCACCACCTTTTGCCCAGACTGCCATGGCCTAGGTTAGTGCTTTTCCAGTGAGGAGACCCAGAAACAAGGTTATCCTATTGTGATTGGTTAGCTCCTCCTGTGCAGCAAAATACAGCTGACACTGTAGCAAGAAGCCTCAGCATTGTGTGGGATCTCTGGAGAATTTCTCTGGTCTGATGAGTAGTGGTCTCACAGACTCCTTGAGCAGAGAAGGAATCACGGAGGGTGGCTGAGTCTGCTGCATCCATGTTGTGGAGAAGCATTCCAGGCCAGGCAGGATGCATGTGCAGTTTCTCAGTTTATTAAAAGTAATCCGACAGAGGTATAAAATCAGCAGGCAAAAATCAAGGTCAGGCTTAGGCAAAGGTTCAGGCGATCAACAAACAGAGTATACTAAGCAAGGCAGAATCAAAATACAAAAAAAGAAATCAAAGTCAAAACCAGGAGAACAATCAGAATCACAAAAGTCTTAGCAAGAGTAAAAACACTAGGCAACTAGACTAATGCTTCAGAAAGCAAACAATGAAATGAGATGCTTAAAAGTGCTCTTTGTGTGTGTGTGTGTGTGTGTGTGTGTGTGTGTGTAATTGGAAGCACCTGCTTCCAATCAGAAGTCAGGTGACTGAACACAGGAGGATGTCGGCCATATTGTCTGTATCCATATGCTCTTGGGAGTTGTAGTCCATTTCCTCATCAGAGGACGTGCCGGTGTTGGCCATATTGTCTGTAGGCTGATGCTCTTGGGAAGTGTAGTCCATGCTTTCTAGTGTGGGTGTAGGTGTAGGTGTTGGTGCGGGTGCAGGCGCCACTATAGGTGTAGGCATGACATCTACACTCTTAAAAAATGTTAGAAACAATTAAACTTGTAACCTAACTAAGGGTTCACATAGTACCTACCCAACACTGGGTATTTTTTAACTCCTGTTAGTTCTAACCAATGTTTCTTTGCTAAGCCTGTTGGGTTACAAATGACTATGAATTACTACTGTTATTATTATTATTTTTATTATTATTATTATTATTATTATTATTATTAGAGGCATAAAATAGCTTTCAAAAAGTACTTTGTTTTGTGATGTAGTCACACACATACATGAAATTCTATATTAGACTGAATGGAGCCTGCGCTGTTTTTGTCTACAGAGTGTAGCTAGTCTAATATTACCTAGCTCTTCATCATTATTCACTTAACAGAGATTTATGGTTAACTGACTAACAGAAAAGGTGTTATTCATAAGAATACATTTGTCATATATTTTAGTATAATTTGGTAACACCTGTAAGGTTATTTCCATATATGCACAACAGGCTAACAATAAGCTAAAATAAAGTTAAGGTAAAATAAGAGTTGTTAATGTAACTACCTATGATGTAACTACCTATGAATTTAACTTGAATTTAATTTATTTATGAATATTAAAGAGTCAGACCTTAAATACCTGTAAAAAGTAATTCACACTTAATTCACACATAATTCATATGTTATTCATATTTAAGGATTAGGGTTAGGCAACAGGCTGGATACGAGTTTTATGGTGTAGACCTCATTGCCATAGAGTTAGTATTACATCTGTTCCAGTACTACAACTGGAACTGCAAAAAGCCCTAGTAGAGGTCCACTGAGGTAGGTCCCTCTATGCCACAAGGCTTGGGGAATGAGCAGTGGACAGAATAGCTAATGACTGTGGTAGCAGATTTGGATAGTTTAAAAATACTCCAAGGCCATCAGGATCTTGTTTTATAGCAAATAATCATTAGTAAATCTACTATATTTCCACACAAAAGGCAAAGTTTTATTGCAGACACTGGCCTTCATTTATCAATCTAATGTAGAAACTAGCAAGATCCGAGTGCAGAAATCATCATACAAGCAAGGTTTGGGCTTGTTTGTTTAAAATGTTAGGTGAAACCCTCAATATTATATTAGAATCCTGCCCATTGATGGCTATCTTTGGGAAACCTCTTATACCAACTTGTCTCACTAAAAAGTTGCTGATATTGTTGCTTTTGCCTCTGTTACAGCGGAAGAGCCCAGATCCACCCTCTGCTACATCTTGGTTAAATGACTTAATGTCCTTTTTGTCTTTAGAAAAGCTAAATTTCTTCTTATTTATCTCCCTCCCTATTTTATATCAGTTTAATTAATTTTTGTATGGGGATTTTTGTTTGTTTGTTATTTTTTGTTTCCTTTTGGGGGGGAGGGGGAGGGGGAGGGGGGAGCGAATGGATGGGTGAAAATTATTCTAACAAGCCAGGGGAGAAAAAAGGGGAAATTATTGTTAAACACAGATATGTATATTGTAGTGGACGTGTATAACACCTGTTCCCAATAAAAAAATTCTTTAAAAAAATGAATTATCATACAACAGGGCTGACTTGTGATTCATGAAACAGTATTGTACCAATCATACTGTAAGAATGATTGGTCATTGAAGCTGAAACATATCAGCTGAAAACCATTTTCATTTAAATATCACGGGCCCAAATATTCTCAGTTTAGAGGCTTTAATGTTGCAAGTCCAACTGAACGAATTATTTCTATTTGGCAGAGTGAAAAGTAGCATGATAAGTCAGAAGTCAGAAAACGCAGCATGGAATGAAATCACTGCTGTTGACAATTGATCCAAACGTTTGAATATTTAATTTATACATCCATGATATGTATAGCCTATAGCCTATGTACTGTATATAATAGTAATATAATAGCTTATATCACAGATCTTTGCACGTGAAGAAAATATTCTCAGATCTCAAACTCGCCACCAAAAGGTAGCATAGAGCCAGTCCCACAGGGCCAGGCAACGGCGAGCTGTGAGAAAGAGTTCATGTTCTTTTCCCCCATTCTGGCATACCATGACCCTGGATGCCTTGTGAGACAAAAGTGATATAAATACCACTCGTCTCACATCTTATTGATGCATAGAGGTCTTCTAACAGGTCCAGATGTGCCACTGCCAAGATTTGATGACCTGGCAAAGCTCTTTTTTAAATAGATGATGGAATAAGCAAATAAGCTATCACGTTGCAAATTATTTTGCCTGCTCATTGCTTTTAATTGCTAAATTTCAATTGCTTATAATTATGTCACCAGTAGCCTAGCCTAACAAGTAGGCTATAATGAAACAGAAATTAATCTTACACCAAAAAAAAAAAAACCCAAACAAAACAAATTGTTAACTCCATTAATTGCAAATAGTTTCAAAATACCTAATTATGTTAGGGACATATAGGACATAGTCACTGCAGGCCTTTAAAAAATATGATATTTTGCCATAAATATTTTGCATATTTTTAAGCGAGGAATATGTGGCTGCATATGCTTTGATGCCAGACAGAATATATAATAATATTATAATAATAATAATATTTAATAACAGTTCTCCAACTCGGCCAGATTTTCAATGCTGCACTGCACATAACATGCAAAAACCTTATGCTCAAAAACCTGCATATGATTTGATGTGAGGTTTGATCATAGTTTCTGTTCACTTCCACATTGATAAATGCTTAACTTTGCATGAAAATTACTGTATGCCTGGTTTTCTGTCACACGTTCCTTTCATAAATAAGAGCCTGTGTGCGTTATGTGTGTGTGTGCTGGTGGGTGTGTTTGTGGTTGTTGGGGTGGGGGGTGGGGGTGGGTTAATCTCTTTGGATATCACTCAAAGACACCACATTCATCATGACTGTATCTGAGGAAAATCCACCTTCTTGAACAAGCATTAGCAGCTTAGCTTAGCTGGAATTCCCATGGCAACTAGCAGCATGAAATCCTCCATTTTGGTGAAGGCACATCACAGTGCGCAGTGCACTGCTTTTCAAAGAAAAAGCCAATAATAATCACAGGAACAGGACAAATTAGCATATCTTCTAAACAGTTAGAGTGCAAAATTTATATTTAAAATTTATATTTAATGTTAAACATTTAGATTTAACATTTAACATTTAAACTTACCATTTAACATTTACACAGCAAGAATTAACATGAGGAAGTTTTTTTAAGGAATTTATCTCTAAATGTATAAATATTGTGCTAAATTATAGAAAAATTACACTTATAAAAACATTAAACTGTTTTTACAAACTACGCCCCATATATGCTTGATGAATGTATGCTGTTGATTCTCAGCTGCCAAATACATGGATGTACTAAAAATTCACTAAATGGTAGCCTATAGCAAAAGTCAATTGTGACAGCCTCTTTACTTATATTTGTTTGAAGCTATGAAATTATTAATGTAATCCTGTCCCACAAAAATCTACACACCAAATTCTGTAGTGTTAAATCAACTCTGAGAGAGTTCATTTTAAAATTATGCTGGTGTGTATTTTGTCCCAATCTTTGCAGTGTTAATTTAACACTTTCTAAAGTGTTAATAATACAACTCAAATATACAGTTAAAAAAACACACTCTGAGTGTGGTTTCATAACTCTGTAGAAGTTGAATCTCCACCACTTCTCAGTGACACCAACTCTCTTATGCAACTGATTTGTGTAATGTTAAACCATCTTTTTACAGTGTCAATTCAGCTCTATATTTAACGCTTTTTGTTAACACTGGAAAGTCAATGTTGAGAATTTTGCTGTGTATGGGTACTATCTGCTGCTGTTGATAGATTTTTGGCCCTCCCATCTGCTATCACCCTCAGCAGTCACTGCATAATATACTGTGTAGTTATAGGAATTTCAAATACTGAATACTTTTTCCCATTGTGAAAAATCATAAACCTTGTGAATAGAACAAGTACACAATTTTCTCTTGTGAGGTTTGATAAGCTTATGATATAATTTTCCAACTTTTAAACAGGTGGTGTATGACTACATGGTTGTCTTCTTCCTTGAAGTGACCCAAGTGTTATCTTTAAAACGAATAATACGTAATATGTTTGTCATAGTGCATATTATGCATGCAGAATATAAAAGAAAATAGCAAGTATTGCTTATGAGGAAGCCTTAAGCAGTAAGAAAAACAAGCATAAAAATGAATAACTCTGAATTAGAATCTGATAAATACTTTGGTGTCTTTTAGTTTGTGGCAAATTCTCAACAGGTAGCTGTGATGGTGCAAGAGGGACCATGATCAGCTGCACCATGCTCTTTTTGAACATGGTTCCTGGATAAGTGGTCTCTATGGGACTGGGATTGCCTCATTCTTTGTCTTCTTGATGAGTGCTCTAGTGGTACAGAATATTCTAGGGCCTTGTGTGTAAACACAATATTAAATTGCATGAAGCTGCCAAACTCCCTGATGATTCTGTGGTCCTGTGATGCTCTTCCATTGTGCAGCAGTAGAAAGTTATATCATCATGGAAAAATACTTGGAGGTGAAACTTAACTTACTGACAACAATTTATTGTGTTTATGAAACACATACAGCTCTGGAAAAAATTAAGAGACCACTTCAACATTATCAGTTTCTCTGGTTTTACTATTTATCAGTATGTGCTTGAGAAACATGAACATTTTTGTTTTATTCCATAAACTACTGACAACATTTCCCCTAAATTCCACATGAAACATATCATCACTTAGAGCATTTAATTGCAGAAAATGACAACTGGACAAAATATAAAAAAAAGATGCTTGTTTTTAGACCTTAAATAATGCATATAAATAAAAATTTTAAGCAATACAATTTCTAATGTTTGAACTTAGGAAGAGTTCAGAAATCAATATTTCGTAGAATAACCCTGACATTTATTCACAGATTTCATGCATCTTGGCATGTTCTCCACCGGTCTTTCATGTTGCTCTTGGGCAACTTTCTGCCATTCCTGATACAAAAATTCAATCAGCTCAGCTTTGTTTGATGGCTTGTGTCTGTCCAGAGTTCAGGACTGAAGATTGGGCTGGCCATGACAGGGTCTTAATCTTGTAGTCCCTCATCCACACCTTGATTGACCTGGCTGTGTGGCATGGAGAGTTGTCCTGCTGGAAAACCCAATCCTCATTCTTCATCTTCCTCATTCATTCGTCCTCGTTCTTATGGACTACTGTCTATGAGATTTTGAGTATGGAAGCAATGTGATGCTCACTGTATCTCTCTGCCAGTGTAGCCAGATTGATATTTTAACTCCTTAGGCATGATGAATAGATATTTTTTGTATTCCAATTAAATTTAAGGTACTACTAGCACTGTTTTTCCATCCAAACTGGTCCAATTTCAAGAGGATAGAGATGACATACATTTTTTAAGTTTTTTGCTCCTGCAACTGCTTTGATACAGTCCTACTCCATACATGTTACTCAGAAAACCTACTACTTTAATTTCAGCTTTATTCACCATTGGTGTCTATAAGCATGTCCAAGAATTACAACTGTAACATGCACCAACAACCCTCTAGACAGCACTTTTTGCAGCTGAAACACAAGAAGTCAGGACTTTATCATAGTCTATTCAGATTCTATTTCCAAACTCCCTTAAGCAATCGAGAAGGCTCTTCTAGGTTTTGCATGTGCATCAGAACAGCACCCATGCAACAAATATTAGTCATCACATGGGTGGAAAGTACTTTAGTAATTGTACATTGTTACTGTACTTAAGTACTGTTTCGGAAGATTTGTTCTTTTTATTGAATTTTCATTCATCCAAGTTTTATTGAAATTGAATACTTGTAGTTTTACTCAGGTACATTTATGACAGAAAAAGCATACTTTTAACTCCTTACATTTAAGTACTCATTAAAAATCTCTCATACCATGGTATTTTTTTCTCTTGGCACATTTGATAGCTAGTTTTATTTAGTAATGCTATGTGGGGTGAGGTGAGTAAATTATTACTATTAAAGTAAATATTTTAAAAAAATATATTTTTAATCATAATTTTATTGCAAGGGGCACCAGTCCAATGGACAAATGATGTAAAAAGAGATTGCCTCACCAAGATAATAAATAGTAATAGATTGACTATTAATAGGAGAATATTAAATTTACATCAAGTTAGGTGAACCTAATTTGTAGAACTGACATTTGTAGAACCCATTTGCAACAAGAAAGTGTTATTTCACCCCCACCATGGTCTCAGTTTCCTGGCAGACTGGGGGTCCTCCAGGTATGGCTGCCAAGGACTGAAGTTCCCATCACACTCTTCACTGCTAACAGTGCATCCAGTGTGTGGTGCTGCATCACAGGACCTTTTTCCCCAATTTACACCCCTAATTCAGTCTTGTCCAATTCCCTCCCATACAGATGACTTTCCCCTGTCACATCACAATTTCCAACCAGGAAGGGCAAATGCTTCCTCTGAGGCATGTAAGGTCAGGTGACTGCATCTCTTGAGCTCCTGTCCATAGATGGCTATGGCATAAATGGGATTCTATCTCACAATCTCCCATTGATAGGGTGAAAACTTTTCTGTTGCTCCACTTGGAAGCTGTCCTTGGTTTTTCATCATTGTGACTCAGGTTTTGGACCCTTTTGCCATAGGCTCTTTATTTTTGTTTTCTTAGTGTTTTAGCCTTCTCATGTGTTGTTGGATTCTGCCCATTTCTTGTGTTTTGCCTTTTTGACAACTCACATTTTTTCCCCAGTGCTGCTGACAGTGATATTATAGGAGTCCGTTATTAATATGGAAGTATGTCACCGGGTGGGGAAGGTCAGGACCATAACTGTTGGTTTCCTGTAGCACCTGGCCCCAACAGAGCTTTAGCCACTCGTCCTCCATCTGTTCCTTCCAAAAGTTCCCCTTGTGGGCTACCTGTGGGCTTACACACATGAGAGGGTTAATACTGAAGGTGGACTCAAAGGTCGAAGGCAGCATGGAGGGGTGAACTAGGATGATGTCACTGCCCGTGTCCAACAGAGCTGAGATGGGTTGTCCTCCCAGCTGCAGAAGGGTGGTGGGGGTGCTGCATGCACTGTACATTGCTGCCAACCATGGCTTCTGCAGTGGTGTCCTCTTTGGCTCTGTCGATGCATTGTGAGTGGCTGATGGACTTTTATGGCTGACCGGTCTAGGTGCAGGGCAGTGTGCAGACATTGCGGCCCAGTGGGAAGAGTGGCTGACCTCCTTCAGTGTGGGGGCGGTTCCGCTCCATCTCCAGCATCACCAGGACCGTTTCCAGGGCTTCCACGAGCTCCCGGACAGTGGAGGGTGCAGCCATCCCCATGTAGTGAGCAGTGGCCATTCTCCAAGGGGCCATCTCTCTCTCTTTGCACCATCTTCAAAAATGTAGCAAGATACGTTTCCACATCATCTTCGCTGGTAATTTTTTTCATGTGGCGCATCTTGGGTGGGATTTGGGAGGGCTGCGGCAGCCGTGGGGATGTTCTAGAGTGCATACAGCTCTTGTGCCATAACACGGAGCCCCTGGACTAGTCCTTGGTTTACTTGGCTTTGCTCTAGCAATGACTCGACAAGGTGTCAAACCACCGGGTCGATGGCGAGAGTTGTCGGAGTGGCGGTGTTGCCTCCTGCCCGCATTCTCCACCACTGTGAATGAGAAACCAGGAAGCGACATACACACACACACATAGTCAGAGATGGATTTCAGTGCACAAACTGAGTGTGAGTTTATTTACAATATAGTGCCAATAATGCTTTTTTGTGGTGTGTGAGGGTGCTTGCATGCGTTAAAGTGACCTTAGCGTGCTAGTGTGCGATGAGGTGGAATGGTGCTCTCCACGGTGTTCCTCCGTGAAGGTGCAGTAGGGAGGTGACATTCGAGGCAGCAGTGGTGGGCGAGGATGGTGTCTTCTCACCGGGGAGCTGTCAGTGCTGAGGGTTGCAATGGCTTGTCACGTATCCTATGGGGAGTCTAGGAATTGAGAGAATACAGCAATCAGACACAGTTTCTCATTCTTCCCAACTCCCCCCACATGCTGCCTCGAGCTCCTTTTAACTCTACACCGCTTCTTGGAATTGATGTGATCAGTGGCCGCCAGCTGTGCCAGGTTTCACAGCCCCGCCTTCGTCTCACTGGCTTGTCTGAGTGCTCCGCCTGTCAGAAGCAGGGATGGTTGACCTGAGTTACCCATGCTGCGGTGTTTACTTGGAGGTGCAGAGTGCCTGCTTCTCTCTGATGGCCAGGCTGCACAGACACAAGTGTCACAAAGTATACAGAGATACGAAATTGTGAAGTTCAGTTTCCACAGTATAACAAGTATGTAGTGGAAATAAAAATAAAAATATAAATAAAAACAAAAATTAGACACAAGAAGACAAGACATTGTGCAAAACATATAGGTCAGTGCAAAAAAAAGACAAAGAAGTAGCAGCAATATCACATGTTCTAATCAATATGTACATTGATGCAATGTATAGTATTGTACAATATAGATACAAAAATATATTTGATAAATATATAATGCAGCACAGTGTGAGGTAGTACAGAAATAGCAGCAGGAATAGCAGCATGACTCCCAGTATAGAAACAGTCTATGATCAAAGTCAAAGAATGTCAAAGAGCAGTGTGCAAAATACTTAAAAGTATCAGATCTTTGTTCTATGTGGAAACTAGACCTTACAGGAAAGTGGCTGTGAATGTATAAAAGTTCTGTGTAAGCAGGTTTAAGAGGTGGTTGAGGCAGTGTGGATGATCCCAGGGGCAGCATGGTGTTGAGGAGCCTGACATCCTTCGGGTAAAAACTGTCCCACAGCATGGCAGATCTGGTTCTGATGCTGTAGTATCTTCTATTGGATGGCAAAAGTGTGAAAAGTCCATGTGAAGGAGTGTAAGGGGTCCTACACAATGCTGCAGGGCTTGCGGACCCTGAGTTTGTAGAATGTGTTCTGTAGTGAAGGGAGAAGCACCCCAATAAAGTTCTCTTCTGTCTTCGCTATCCTCTGCAGGCACTTGTGGTCGGGTATGTTGCAGTTGCCATAGTAGACAGTGATGCAGCTGGTGAGAACACTCTGTAGTTCTGGTGCCTCTGTAGAATGTTATTATGATGGGAAGCGGAAGCCTTTAGTGTAGCAGGGGGAAGTGTAGTCTCTGCTGTGGTTTCTTGGTTAAGGATGAGGTGTTATCCATTTATGTTCCCCAGTTATGTGTACACCAAGGAGCTCATCAATCTTGGTACTCCTAACAATCTCCACAACTGAACTGTTGATACGGAGTGGGATGTGGACAGGATGTGTTTTTCTGAAGTCCACAATTATCTCTTTTGTCTTGTCAATGTTGAGAACTAGATTGTTGTCTCTGTACCATGCAGACAACCATTCCACCTACTCTCTGTATGCTGACACATTGACCCTGCTTATCAGTCCCAGCACTGTTGTATTATCCACAAACTTGATGATGTGGTTGGTATTGTGCATGGCTGTGCAGTCGTGAGTCAGCATGGTGAAGAGCAGTGGATGAAGCATGCAGCCCTGCGGAGCTCCAGTGCTCAGTGTGAGCAGCCCATCTGAACTGACTGGTACCTCTCTGTCAGGAAGTCCAGGATCCAATTGCAGAGAGTGGTGTTCAGGCCCAACCCACTTGGCTTCACAACTAGCTTTGGAGGGATGATTGTGTTGAAGGTGGAGCTAAAATCTATGAATAGCATCCTGACATACACTATATGGACAAAAGTGTTGGGATGCCTGACCATTACAACAACAGGGACTTTCATTGCATTCAAATACGTAGATTTTAATATGTAGTTGGTCTCTCATTTGCAGGTATAACAGCTTCCACTCTTCTTGGAAGGCTTTCCACAAAATTTTGTAGTGTTTCTGTGGGAATATGTGCCCATTCCATCTGTAGAGCTTTTATGAGGTCAGGCATTGATGTTGGATGAGAAGGCCTGGCTCACAATCACCGTTCCAGTTCATCCCACATATGTTTGATGGGGTTGAAGTCAGGGCTCTGTGTGGGCCACTGAAGTTCTTCCATACCGAACTTACCCAGCCATGTCTTTATGGACCTTGCTTTGTGCACTGGGGCACAGTCATACTGGAATATAAAAGGGCCTTCTACAAACTGTGTCCACATAGTTTATATGGGAAGCATAGCATTGTCCAAAATGGCTTGGTATGCTGACCCATTAAGATTGCCCTTCACTGGAAATAAGGTGCCTAACCCAAACCCTGAAAAACAGCCCCACACCATTATCCCTCCTCCACCAAACTTCACAGTTGTCAACAAGCTACTCTAAATTGCCCATCGGTGTGGATGTGAGTATGAAAGTAGTTCATCTCTGTGTTAGCCCTGTGATAGATTGGCAATCCATGGTGTACCTTGCCTCTCACCTAAAGTCAGCTGGGAATGGTTCCAACTTCTCTGTGATCCTGATGAATAAGCTGTATAGATAATTAATAAATGGATGGACAGTTTGTTTGGACAGTGGACCATGTGTTGCATCACTGCCAACCTAGTATGGCAGAACACAGTCTTCATCATTTAATTTGACATGAACACATTATTACACAGTCTGTTACAGAATTCTTATTGAGGTTACCTCATACAATGTGGCAAGTAATAATTGTAAAAGATCACTGGACTTGGACTGTATAAAACCATCTTGAGACTAAAGACATATCTCAGAAAGGATTAAAAAAAGAATAAAACCAATGCTTTTTTTCTGACCTTATGTGTGCACAACTTTAACTGTCAACTTTGTGACGGTCAGGAACAGTAATTTAGAACTCTGTTATTCACATGAAGCTTTCAGCTGTAATTATGTGCCATACTGGTTTAAAATGAACAAATTTTAGCAGCTAGAACTACATTTACTAGATACTGTAAATACATAATTAGGAAGCTAAGGTTTATTCAGATACTCAAATGCTGGTTATTGTCACTTGTTCACTTTCTTGTTAGGACAGATTTTTCACTATATCTTTCTGTTCATACACAGCATCACTCATACATTTGGAACGTTGAACTATGTTCTACATCTCTTCGCAAGGACATGTGGGGAAACATGACATTAATTTAAGAAAATTTTCGCTTATTATTTTAAACAATGTTAAACAAGTCCTTGTTTGGATTATATTTTAATTATCCAGTACACTTAAAGCACATTCAGTAATTTTATCAATAAATGTTACTCATTATAAATGATGAAAAATATCATTGTTTAATCAAATTAACATCATATCTAAAAGGAACAGGATATCCTGAATTCAGAGTTTTATTAGGCAGAGTAACCTAGGTTTTGTCCCCAGCTAATTTAAAGAGAACAAAGAATTCACCTGGAATGGCATTAGATCCAGGGTGTATTCTCATCTTGTATACCTTATAAAGAAACCTTTATTGTAACATTGGGTAAAAAATGTCCAGTGTGATATATTTAATTGACTGTTATTTAAAAAAAAAGAGTTAGAAATAGTTTTATAAACACTCTTTAAGCACAGCACAAACAACTGCTTAGTTTGGATAGGAAATGTACTGTCTAGATAGCCCGATAAGTGACAAATGAAGTTGTGATACGGATTTAATGTTGTTACAACCCGAATTTAGTGGATAAAGGTGTAAAATTTCTCAGTTTAAATATTTATGTTTATGTTCTGTTGTAAATAAAATATTTGCTCATGTGATTTGAATGTCTTTGTTTTCATTTTATTCAAATTTAAAGAATGTCCCAACTTTTCTGGAATTCATGTTGTAATACATACAGTTTTCAAGAGGGGGAAAGAAAGGGTCTGTGACAATGAAATGATCCTTTTCTCTTTCACAAAAGATATTGAGAGTACAACAGGTTATAACCACATGAGGAATAAAGGTGATGTGGAAATCATTTCATTTCATTAGCACCCTCTGTCTTGACTTTAATCTCCAAAATGCTAAATCTCTGCTATTCTGGCTGATGTAAGGTAGATGGAATGACTCTTGCACTGGTGTTATGGCTGGAGACTTGATTTAACCCTTCATCAGCCAGTCTATCAGTGGGTAGGCAAGGTTCCCAAGAAGTCTATAGATTGGTCCTCAATCATCCTCACTCTGTAAAAGTAATACAGTATAGGGTGGGCCAAAAGTAGGATTACAGTACTGATGTTTAACCATGTTTAATCTCATAGGTGTCTCAAAATGTCCTCCGTCAACATCGTAACATTCCTGGAACCTGTACCCAATACTGTGACACACAGTAACACACAAATTCCATTTAGCCTTAATGTCCATAAATGCTTGCAAGATGAAGTCCTTTAATTCATTCTCTGTGTGAAACTTCCTCTCAAAAATCTTGTCCTTTACTATACCTAAAAAAATCATTCTAAATACCTGTAAAATAAAAAGAAATAATGAATAAATATAAAAGCAAAATAAAAATAAAATTAAAATCAGTACTGCATACCTACTTTTGGATGACCCTGTATGCAAAAAAGTATACTGATCTCTTGAGCAATGGGACTGAATATGGTTAGCAGTTAATGAAATTAAGTACATTTATTACTGTACTTCAATGTACTTGTTCTGAGTTTTTTCTATTTTGTGCAACTTTATACTTCTACTCTACATATCAAAGGCAAATCTTGTACTTTTTACTCTACGAGACATGAGTCTACACAACAGCTTTAGCTACTAGTTACTTTTAAGATTATGCTTTTTCATATCCTCCTTGCCATGTAACCATGTATCTCAAAATTAGGTGATTTTGAAATTGAATTGTTCCTGAAAGATTAAGTGCTTCTTTGAGGGTTGAGAACATTATTCCACTTTTAAAGCTAAATAAACTATTTAACACCCTCCTGGATTAGCTGGAAAATGCACCGTAACAAAGCTGAAAGCAGGGCTGTTTTTCTGATCTCATTAAAAGTTGATTTTTTAGAGATATGTGGTTCTCAGAGGACAGCAACTCTACAAACATATGATGATCTTATAGAATATGATGCATTGCTGTTAATTAAACTAGTCAACAGTATATAAAGTAGTTAAAATTAGCTGAACATTAACATCTACAGCAGTAAAAGGTAAGATACACAAGATACAGCTGCAGTTGCTAGCATTCAGAAGCAAGTGGACTTAGCTTCAAAATTTGAATGAGTACAACTTCCAGGTTCCTCCTCTTCTCTCTCCTGCAGTGAGGACGCTGCATATGTGACGGTTCCTGTTTCAACTTGGCAATGATCACATCAGCATCATGTCGGGGAAAGCATTAACCGCCCATGAATGTAGATGTGGTAGTAAGGATACAGGTTCCTCAGATGTGCTCCAACTTGCGGCTTTATTTCTCTGTACAAAACATGCACATGTAAGCACAGAGAGGGATTGTCTGGACCACCATATCAGTCTCGCACAGCATGCGCGCATGTGTATAGTGAACATCCCACCCGTGTAGGTCACTGAGTCTACACAAAATTTACCATTAACAATTGAACCAAGAACAAACAGAATGTGATCATATTGTGGCTATTCAGCTCTCATAAATTGGCAAGACAGCGAGTGGAGCTTTTGTCCAATTACAAAGAAAAGTTAATACAACATAATTATATATATAAAAAAAAAAGAAAAAGAAAAAGAAACCCAAATATGCACCTGCACAGAACATGCACATGTAAGCACTGAGAGGGATTGTCTGGACCACCGTATCAGTCTAAACTATAATTACACAAAAAAAAAACAATATAGCAATATCACACTTGATGCTAAGGCTACGCTACCACATTTTGCACTACGTCTGTATTATTTACCTATACTTTTACAAGGAGAGACGTACAACTTGCACAAAATCTCAGAACACCTCATTCCGAGATATGGTACATTTGTGGTGTGCACACATATAACTTATACCCATCTGCATGTTATATAAAAGTAATTAATTAGACAAAGCCATTTTCTGACCTACCTCGCACAGCGTGTGCGCATGTGTATGGTGAACATGCCACGCATGCAGGTCACACAGTGCTTGGTGGCCGACCATGTCCCTCCGCGACATACACAAATTAGTGCGTACAGTACATTCTTTTTTTCTTTTAGTGCTCAAACCATAAGTGAGATATATAAAAACAAATAATAATAATTTTGTTGGAATTTACAACTATTTACATTGACATGACATGACATTTATTTCTTATCCGTTACATATACACATGCAGGCTAACAACCATAGCAACTGAAAGGAGGCCAAGTACACAGCATGTAGCACACATGCTCAGTTTCTAATGCAGTCTGTAAACCTGTTGTTTATATTGGATATTGAAGAAGCTGCACCCAACATAAATTCTGAAAACCCTCAGTGAGTTCACTGGATTATTTGTGCCATTTCACATTGTGAAAGTGTCTACAGCCACTCTACAACTGCTGAGGCTAAACATTATTGTTGTGAAATGTCAACATCGCTGGCCAAAGAACAAGCAAAAATAAATCTTTTGACATCAAAAGTAATCAGCAGTATCTATTTGGCAAAAGAACTAGAATACATTTATTTCAGTGCTTAAATGTTTGTTTTATAATGGCAACTGTCATAAACAGTGCTAAATAAGCAGGAAGCCACTTATGAGAACATTTAGCTGCCAGAGCATAGGCTCACACAAACACAAAATACAACTGCCTGGGCACTTCACAAAGATAATTTCAGCAACTTACAAATACAACAACACTAACCAGTAGCTTTAGCACTGGAAACAAGCTGACATTAGCCTGTCGAAACGCACATCACAATAACATGAGATATGCACTATAGAGCATCATGAGCACTCCCAGGGAACCCTACAGTTGACCTTCCAAAAGCTGCAAGATGAAATATGAAATATGAGCACCACAAAAACACAAGCACAAAAACAAAGTGATCCTGAAGTTCTAAAAGGAGTAGGCTAAATACAGGAATCACAGACACACATAATTACTTCCCAAAATTGATCATCCACAACTGCTTGAAGAATGTATGATGGCCACTCTTTTCACTTTCAGAAGTGTCTGTTTCTGTCAGACAGTGGCAGAACAAGACTAGGGGTCCCATCAACAATGATTTGCAGGATGTGATTCACCATTTCAAATTGTTGCACAATAGCGCATGCCTCCTTCAGCATGGGCTCTCTAATGATATCATGTGCGATGATGGAAGCCATGCCTTTTTAAAAAAGTGAACAAACTTCTTCACTGTACATTTATGCATCCCAGTACTCGCACACAGGCAACTTGTACAGTGCTATTGCCACTTGCATCTCCAGTGGTACAGGTGCATACACAGTGACATCCTGGAGATGCATGGTTCTCTTCATAAACAAACACAACTTTGTTAATAAACCTTCTGGACATACAGAAGTTCTCACAATTCTCCATTACTTCGAGGACCCCTCTATCTGACCAATTCTTTTTTTGTTTTCTCATCCAGAATCTCTATGTGGTCTGTGGTGGCATTACTGGTAGTTCAATGATCACCATAACTGAGTAGGCCACTTGCTTCATAATGTCACATCATCGGGGTTTGTGTGGACACATGCACAGGTTAGGAGACGGCATTGTAAAACTAATTGTGTTTATGGAAACACAAAAAGACAGTGGTACAGAAACGGCAGGCAAAAGAGTAATCCAGAAACAGAAACTAGGTCAGTCGATCAGCAAACAGAGTAAACAAGGCACTCCAAAGACAATAATCAAAAACAGAGAAAGCCAGAGACAAAACACCAGAAAGCAAACATGGGAACAAAAGCTCGGCAATAGCACAAACGGGGGTTAGACTAATGCTTCGCAATCACTATGCGATTCTGTGAGTCTTTTAAAGGGTGCAAGATTGTCCGTGGATTGGATGCATCTGCATCCAATTAACTGTGGACCTCAGTTGTGAGCGTGCACTCATGGGAACTGTAGTCTTTAGTTGTTTGTACCATAATGCGGAAGTGTGTGCTTCCGTGCCATGTGCAACGGAGATTATTAAAAGCACAAAAGCCGAGTCCACAAAGCGTGCCGCAAGGAGCAGATCATGACAGATAAGTTGTATGCATTGGAGTCTGTTTACATGCATAGCCGTAAAATGGATAGCTTGAAGAGCACAGTTTTTCAAAACTTGCAGAACAACAAGGGTACACCCCGGGAGCAACATGACTGCAGTCTGCCATTTCCTGACAATACAGTGTTGAAAATTCCTCAATAAGGCAATACAATTAGAAGAGGTGTAACTGTTGGACATATGTCATGGGGTTGTTTTAAGTTGGAGTATGAATGACTGCATGTAAACATGAATATTAGTGATTTTATGTTTGAGTTTATGTTTTATGAGTATGTTTCATTAGCAATGTAATCATCTTAGTAGACTAATTTGGGCATGTAAATGTAGTGACTGAGATGACGATGCATGTTGGTCTGCATCTTTTCCTTAAATCCACCAGCTGCTAGTGAGAGTTAAGTTTGCTACATGTTGGGGTGAAAGGGTGGCTAATATTCTCACTGAATCTAATGTCACGGTCATGAATCATATGGTCTGCTTTGACAATAGGGATTGGTCCTTTTACGGAGCACTAAAACGTATCAGATTTCAGAGTGGATTTCAAGTTATATACATGCTTTATCATGTTCACGCTATTTATTGGCTAATACCTATTGACAGATATTCTGAGAGGATTTTTAGGAATACTCAAATATTCATAATCTCTCTTTATTATGATGGCTGCTAAGAACTAAATTCAGCTGTTAACATCAGTTAACGTGGATGGTATGCTTTGAACTATTTTTCACAGATAACTAGAAAAATATATTTTATTCATAAATACAAATGGGTTTTTCTAAAGGTTTGTTAATTAGCAAATGAAAACATTCAACAACAATGAATTAACTGGTGTTTTAGGTGCAGCGCCTGTTCAAGTTCCTACTTGATGAATAACACGCACACCGTTATCTCTAATCCAGGTCTTTTTTATTAATGCAACATCTCCCAAACAGCTTAACTAACATTTGCTCCATAACCTATATCAGCCCCTCCCCCCAGCTTCGCGCATGTAGACATAGGCCAGAAATAGTCCCAAGACAGTACACACATGACATCTCCCCTCCTTTGAGTCAGAGACACAGGAACATGCAGGTAACCGTAAGTTCCTCACAGCGGTCTTTCTTTTGAATAATGAAACAACATGGACAGGTAAATATGCAGAGCAAAAGCAATTAACTTTTAAGTCCAAAGACTAACAAGGTAAGTTAGAACAACAACCAACAACACATGTGACACATTAAACTGTGCTATATAAAGTCCTCTCGTAAAAATGTAGTAAACCATGATAACTCTTTCTTTCTTTCTTTCTTTTTTTTCTCTCTAACCTGAAGTTATGGGGTAGACTTCCCAATCACCTCCATAGCTGCTGTAGATTATTCTGCCCCAATGTGACAAGCTATGCATTAAGTAAATACAAAGTCTTCAAATCTTTTAGGTGGATGGATGACTCTTCCCCTGGAAGTCACCCGAGCTTGATCAGGGAGGAGCCTCCCGGGATCCGATTGAACAGTCTCTCTGATGGGTGAATTCAGAGGTAGGCATGTGGTTGGTGATGGTTCCTCTCTCACCTGTGTGCTCTCAGTCGCACCCGGTGGTTGAGCAGAAAGGAATGTTGGGAATAAATGATGCCTGTTCCTCCATAGAGTTCCCCGGCCCATCTGGATCAGGTAGGACCTTGGAGCTGAGTGTGGCTGTTGAACTGTCCCTACCATCATCCACCTCCCCTGGACTGAGAATCAGCCTGTTGTAGGAGCGTCTGTAGCTCTCTTTTGCCTTGGCATCAGCTCTTCGCACCTGTGCGGAATCTGGCCACTGTGGAGACAGAAGTTTGTCGATTGTGGGCACCGTCTGATGTGCCAGTCTGACGTTAAGCTGATGGCCCAGCATCAACTGTGTGGGACCGGCCCCTGTGGCTTGTAGTGGTGTGGATCTATAGTTCATGAGAGCTAGGAACAGGTCAGCCTGTCGGAGAATCCTTTTCACTGTCTGCACTGCTTTCTTGGCCTTGCCACTGGACTGAAGGTAGTGAGGACTTGAAGTGATGTGTTTAAAGTCATAAGCCTCAGAAAAGCTTTTAAACTCCTTGCTTGAAAATTGTATTCCATTGTCTTTGTGAAGCTTGTCTCGACATCCCACCTGGCAAAAATGTTCTTTAATCATACACAGGCGGTCTCGCTTCTCATGTCTGGTAGATGAGCTATCTCCAGATAGCGAAAGAAATAATCAATTTTGATCAAGTAGTTATGCTGTTCATTCTCACCGATGTCTGCTCCGATCTCTTGCCAGGGCCTTTTTGGCAGTGGCCTTGTCATCAGAGGTTCTTTTCTCTGCGTTGGTCTGACAGTCATACATTCAGGACACTTTTCCACCACACACTCCAGCCCAGGCCACCACACACTCATGCATGCCCTCGCTCTACACCTTGTAATACTTTGATAGCCATCATGCAAATAGCGACGTATATCACCTCTCATGCTGTGTGGGATGATGATATGATCACCACAAAACACAAGTCCCTTTGAAGTTGACAGACTGTTACCTCATTGGCGCTATGCTTTGGCTTGCACTTGGACGCTACCCACATGCTTTGGCCACCTCTGAGTCACTAATATCCTCACCACTTGCAGGTCATAGTCTGTACTTGTCTCCTGCTTGATTCGTTCCAGTTTGGAGGGAGAAACAGGCCATCCTGTGTGGGCTGCATTCTCAAACTCTGAAACATCACAGACTAGTTCCAATACTTCACCCTGCTTTACCGCTAATGGTTGTCTGGATAGGGTATCGGCCACTGTTAGCATTTTGCCTGGGACATACTCTGTGATGGGGTTATATCTCATCAAACATATGAGCAGGCACTGACACCTCAGGGGAACCATGTTGAGGTCTTTGTTGTTGATTAAGGAGACCCGCGGCTTATGGTCTGTGTGAACAGTAAAATTGTCTAGGCCGTATGGATAAGAAGAGAATCTCTCACAGGCCCAAACTGCTGTTAAGCACTCTTTCTCAATCTGTGCGTAGTGCCTTTCAGAATCAGTCAGTGTCTTGAACAAAATGCTACTGGTTTCAGCACCTCAGCATGTTGCTGTAGTAGTACACCGCCCAGTCCATAACTGCTTGCATCTGCACTTACTATTGTAGGTTTATTTACATCGTAGAATGCAAAAGTGGGCGTAGTAGATATGAGTTGCTTTACCTTGTAGAATGCGTCAGTTTGTGCCAAGTCCCAAGCCCACACAGCCTCTCACTTTAACAGGTCATTGAATGGTCTTACTATTTCTGACAGGTTTGACATGTTTCTCCCCAAGTAATGGACCATACCCAGGAACCTTGGCATGTCATTTGGTGACTGTAGCTCGGTAATGGCGCTTACTTTTGAGGGGCCAAGCCAGATGCCGTTTCTGTCAATGAGGTGACCCAGGTAGTTCAGCTGTTTTTGTTGCAGATGGCACTTTGCATCATTTAACTTCAGGCCTGCATTCTCCAGAATCCGCAGGACACTTTGGAGTCTCTCCTCGTGCTCTCTCTCATCCCTGCCGTGGACAAGGATATTGTCCATGTACATTTAGACTCCTTCTTGGCCTCTTAGCAACAGTGACATTTCTCTCTGAAAAATCTCAGGTGCACTAGAAATTCCAAATGGAAGATGATTTAAAAAGTATCTGCCCAATTGTGTGATGAATGTGGTCTATTTGGCTGTTTCTCTTTCCAGTGGAATTTGGCAAAAGCCGCTTGCTGCATCAACCAGGGAAAAAACACGAGATTCTGCCAGCTGTGGCAGTATGTGATCTATGGTAGGCAAAACAAACCTCTCTCTTCTCACAGCCATATTTAACTGCTTTAGGTCAACGGAGATCCTCACCTCACCTGTTTTCTTAGGAACTGGGACTATTGGGGTGCACCACTCCTTTGGCTGCTTGACCTCCTCAATGACACTGCACTTGATCATTCTTTCTAACTCTGCTTTGACTTTGGGAAGCAAGGGGGCTGACACTCTCCTCACTGTGTTGACACTATATGGTACAGCATCATCCCACAGACATATCTTAACAGGCTGTCATCTGTAAGAGGCCCAGATCTATACTGAATGTGGTTTGGATTTCGTTAACCCTTTTCAGCAGCCCCATTGCCTCTGCAACATTACATCCTAATAGATTGCTTCCATTAGCTGTTTTGATCACATGGATGGTAAATTTGTATTGTTGGCCTCTGTACTTTGTTAAAGTGGTGAATAGTCCTTGACAGTTGAGCTTACCTCCGGGGCTTTCGAAAGCTGTATCATCGCTGGCTAACTGAGGTGGGTGTCTGAGCTTGTGGAAGGTTTCTTCCGATATTACGCTGGTGTCTGCACGAGTGTCAATCTTGAAGGTTACTTGAGTGTAACAGATATTTAGTTTTACTGTCCATGGTTTATTGGGATTTGCAGTGATGCATGTTGTTTTGACTTTACCTAGAAAATGTTTGTCGCCATGACTAGCCTGCTGCTCTGAGGTGGTTAGTTAATTTACCGTTGCGAAATGGCACACACCAGGGAAGTGCCCAAATGTCTGGCAATTCCTGCACTGCACATTTCTAGCTGCACAGTGAGTGTGTTTGAGGTGGTCTTTACTGCACCTAAATCACTTCCTCAGATTCCTCAGATATCGCGGTGTCCCACTGCATGAAAGCTGCTGCTGTTCCGTCTCTGTCCCTTTTCTCTGTGCTGCTGAGGTGGTGCTGTGCATACATGTTTTCATGCCACTTCGCTGAGGTACCTAGCATCAGCCATGCCAGCCTTAGCCTGTCGGCTAACTTGCTCCTTCACTTGCTCTGACTGTCTCATGATCTCCACCACTTTTTGTAATGTCAGGTCTACAGTCAATTGTAGCTTTAATGACAATTACTTGTCTAGAATCCCTAAGACCAGTTTATCCTGAATGTTCTCTATTTTTGCCGGACCAAACTGGCAAGTCTCTGCTAGCTCATAGAGCATGTGGATGAATTCCTTGGCCGATTCACCTTGCTTTTGCGCTCTAGGTGAAAGTGAGCCCTTTCATCAATTATGTTCACTTTCGGCACAAAGTAGTTAATTAACTTGCCCAACACATTGTCATAGTCGTTGTCATCTTCATCATCTCCGAACACAAGAGTGTTGAAAACTTGTTTGGCCTCTTTGCCTAGCGCATATAGCAGAGTGCTCACCTGCATACTACCTGTCTCCAGATTTAGCTTAGTAGCCATGCGAAACCTCTGAAATCGTTGCCGCCACGCCGGCCACTGCTCCGGTCGAGTGAAATCCAAGTTTTCAAGAGGATTAAACTTCACCATGGTTAACATTCAGGTTGCGTCACTTCTGACACCATGTTCAAGTTCCTACGTGAAGAATAACACGCACACCATTATCTCTAATCCAGGTCTTTTTATTAATGCAGCATCTCCCAAACAGCTTAACTAACATTTGCCTTGTAACCTATATCAGCCCCTCCCCCCAGCTTCGCCCATGTAGACATAGGCCAGAAATAATCACTAGACAGTACACACGTGACAGCACCTAAGACATTTTTTTAAATATGTAACTTCATTCAAATGATCTACATTGGCAAAATGATGCATCAGGAACAAAATAAAATACAATTTTATTTCTAAAACTAACAAACTGAATTTTAGAATTTTCACCAGTTTGTTCCAAATACAAAGAATTATGGACACTAAAATATACTTTGCTATCTCTTGAAATAAACCAACACCTGATGGTAAGTGGTTTATAATGGAAGTCATGAATTATGAACCATTTCACATTGTTTGCCTTGGATGGATGAGAATCATGTGTTTTCCTGTAGCTATAATGCATCTAATGAATTTATTAATCTCATAATGAGGGTTACATCAGAGATACCACTTATCCATCTAATTTTTTTTTGCTAAGAAGTGGTTGTTTATATTCATTGCATTTAAATGTTATGGGTTAATTTTGGGGGGGGAAAGCAGTTTAAAAAAAAAAAAGATTACATACATTCTGCTCACCTCTCTAACATTTACATGCTAATATTCTCTGTGCTTACTCTGTGCTATCTTGACAACCATAGATTACATGCTTATGCAAGCTGTTCCTGACAGCAAATTTGTAAGGCACTACATGTTGTCATTTACCACACATTCTGCTTCAGGGTAAGCAATCAAATAAGTGCTATTACTCATAGTACACCCAAATGTATATGCATAAATCATTGCATTTCATTACCAGTGTTTGTGTGGATGGTGACATTGAAATGACACTGTAGATGGAAGAAATGCATTAATTATAAATTTTACTGTCACATATTTCTTACTAATATTGCATCAGTAGTTCAGTGCAACAAATAAAACACAACTATGTGTGCAGCGAGATTGTAGAGATGAGAAAAGGAAGAGGCATTCACTGTAAAACACTGGCCCCTCTCTCCAAACCACAGAAAAACACAATCAAATATTTGCTGCAGCAGTGGATTTTTAGTGTTGGAGCTTCTTGTCACTGCAGTCAACTCTAGTCATAGTCACTGCAAACAAGGTTGGCACAGCAGGACTGTCAGGTGGGGCTTTTATTGACACCTATTGCTATGAAAAGTCAATTCAAGCAGACAAACGCTACTGCTGTAGCACAGGAGGGTGGCTCAAGCGTCTGTGTGGTGCATGGCCAATGTAAAAGAACCACATTGTTATGTAGTGATAATCGCCTTAGGCTTGAATACATCATCCCAGTTGGAACTGAGGGGAATTTAATTTGGCAGGTGTTTAAAGGACACCGGTCTGGCTATTTTGTATTAAAATAATTCTGAAATAAACATTGGAAATATTTTAATCAACAAAAAAGATTACATCTACCCTCCTGCAGGTTTCTTTTCCTCTTACACAAATTTACCCCACTTGTGCACAAAACAGTATGCACTCAAAATATTGTCATATGATCACTTTGTTAAAGGTCTTGACTTGTGTGTATGCACACAAGAAGGTATCAAAGTAATTCTCACTGTCCCTGCTGGTTAGGAAGCATTAAATAGACTTTACATGTTACCTTTAACATCTTTTGGATGTTAGTTGCAACCATAGAAAGGTGTGATGTGTTTTGGTCATTTGAAAGAGTACATGGTGTTATTTCCACCTCCACAGATAGATTTAGAGTTATGTATTATAATCAGCTTCTGGAGGGACCAGCCATACTATTCTGTTGTCCTGATCCACATATCAGGAGCAGTAAATCGGTAAAAATAATAATAACCATAATCAAATATGTCTACACTTTGATAGAACATCAAATTTTGTCCAAGGGAGTCATAAACTTGAGTCATGCTCCATGGCTGAATTACATATTTAGCTGCTGTGCTCAGGCTATGCAAGTATTAAGAAGTATATAGCTATATGCTAATTTACACATGGGAACTCCCTTATTACAACTTCACTAACACATGGGTTAAAAAAAAAAAAAAAAAAAAAAAAAAAAATAAATATATATATATATATATATAAATAAATATATAGACAACAAATATTTTGTAAAAAGCTTCAAAATTTAGATAGAACTAAAGTTGTGTGCACATATTGCAGAACTCTTTCCACTGAAGCACAAGTCTGAAGTACCATCTTTGAGCAAAGAAAAATTTTACTGATGTTAGCAAAGATGCTAGCACTGAGGCGGGATACAGCCATGTTTGTTAACCAGTATGTGCGCCTAGCACAAGTCATGTATTTCTTTATTCATGTCATGTTTGTGAGGTGTAGCTGGACACATACACAGGTAAGGAGACAGCATAGTGAAACTCATAGTGTTTATTATAAAACACACGAGACAGGGAGAGGTACAAAAACGGCAAGCAGATGAGTAATCCAAAAATATAGACAAGGTCAGTCGATCAGCAAACGGGTTATCAGAGGTAATCCAAAAACAGAGATCAGGAAAACACTGAGCAGAGTCCAAAACACTGGAAAATCAGACACAGGTATAATAACAGACGGGGCTAGACTAATGCTTCGCGCCGAGACAGAGAAACAGAGTCCTTTTAAAAATGAGCATGATCGTCTCTGGATTGGATGCACCGGCATCCAATTACTGGTCACCTGATGAGCCTGGGAGCATGTGCTCACGGGAACTGTAGTCCTTCCGTGCTAGGCGCGACGGAGACGTCAGAAGCACTATGCGTGCGGCCGAGTCCACCAGGCACGCTCGCATGTGCCATGAGGAGCAGGTCATGACAATTCCAACACCACAATATATATAGTTCCATAACTGCCATTAACAAGATACTTTCACGTGCCTTAATCATGTGCTTTTATTTCACCAGAAATTACAGTTTTTTTTTTTCATAATTCCCAACAAGCATCAGTTACTTCGTAAATTTTCAAAACTCTTCATTCACCTTTCTGTGCAAGCACAGAGCTTAGCACATCGAATCATAACCAAAATGCACTACAAATATCAAACATCACAAACATGTTTTAAATTAATTTGTCAGATCACTGAAAGTGATGAAGGTCCTTTGTAAAACGTTCATTTTGAAGGCAAAATGCAATGGACACATTGCTCCTGAGATTCTTGGCACTGTTTTTATGCTGGATTCTAAAAAATGGCCATGGCAACAGATGGACTTACTTATATTTCATCATGTCAAATGAGGAAACATTGCATTTTGTAAAATTAAACTGTAACATGAATGGAATAAAACAGCTGAAAGTAGTATTGCTCAAAATGAATTAAATTAAACTGATAGTTTTATGTAAAAAAATACTTTGTGGCAAAAATTACTAACTGAAAAAATTCTGTTTGCATAAATATTCAACTCCTCTATGCTGTGGATGTGGCAAGTTTATACAGATTAAAATATATTGCTTTAAACAGGGCACAGTTGGCTTTCAATTAGCCCCTCCTTTCAATTATTCTCCCTCTCTCCCGCTCTCTCTCTCTCTCTCTCGCTCTCTCTCCATAAAATGTTTGTCTGTTATCTATCAGAAGGAGAACAAGCAACCTCTGTCCACTGTCCTTGAGTGTAGCCATCTCTTGTTCAGAGAAAAGACATCACATTTAACAGCAAAAAACACTTTAATTTCCACTACAATATATATATATTGAACAAAAGACCCCCTTAATAATAGATAAGATAAGAACATGCCCCATACATAAAATAATTGCAGTGGTCACTGTTGGATCAATTGTGTGCAGTACTCCAATCTTGAAATGACAAGGACCTGGGTACCCTTTATGGATAGAAACTGACAGATCCTTCTGATGTTGTAAAGAAGAAATCAACATGAGAATGTCAGATTAGCAATGTGAGCGGAAAAGGACTGTTGATTGTACATTGCACCCCAGGGTTGTGTGCAGTGACCAAGGTTTAAATTCTGAAAAATTAATTATTTGTTCATCACTATTAATTGACTACAATAGTATATCTACACTTTAAATATTAATTAATTAATTAATTAATTAACTGTAGTGATAACATGAACTGCGACTTAATTTTCATAATATGAATAACTATCATTTGGTAATATACATTAATAATGTATTAATTCAATCTTTACTATTAATTAAATCTTTGTACCATTACTTTTGACATAGGAAAATGACTGAAAGGATTTTTAACAGGTACTCCTTTTTTGTGAAGGAGTATTTTCTGATTGAGGCTGAAGACAATGGAAAAAGTGACAGTGTTCAAGTTACACTCCACAAAGTGCACTCCAGCTACTGGTTTCTGCATAGAGGCCTTGAAAGTATAAGTGTGTGTGTGTGTGTGTGTGTGTGTGTGTGTGTGTGTGTGTGTGTGTGTGTGTGTGTGTGTGTGTGTGTG
>JAQQZX010159297.1:0-21367 GCA_030068355.1 Notoglanidium maculatum
GATTAGGCAGTTTGATAGTTTGATGATAATTGCAGTCAATTTTTTTATTTCTTCAATTTGAATCGTCATAAATTTGTACTGTGATTTATCATTGTGCAATATATCAGTACATATCAAATAATTACCCAACTACTTTGCTCTTAGGCGGTAGATACAAATGCAAGTGCAGGTAAACAATAGCTTTATTCAAAAGCCTTGCAGGATAATCCAAATCATGAGAAAAAACATGGTCAAAAAACAGGCAAAGGTCAGGCGATGAATGAACAACTTAAGCTAAACCATAAAAAAACAGCTAAACCATGACATGACAATAGAAAGGCTTGGTATGAAACTGATATGAAAACAGAGCGTGTAAGAGTTGTTGAGAGAAGCCTTATATACCGTGTGGCTGTGATTGAGTGATTGAGTTCAGGTGTGTGCGATCAGTAAGCCAGTGAACATGAAAGTGAAAGTTGCTGCATTCAGATGGAACTCTCGAGCTCGTGATTACAACACAGGAAGTCGTGTGCACAGAATGGTTGGTATTCAAGTAGTGTCATCGTGAGAAGACTGCTGTCAGGCAACATGGATACCAAAAGACAATTCGGTCAGGCTGACATTAACACTTTACCAGGCTAACGAACGGGTAATGATGTAGGACATACAAAGTTATGAAAAGATGAGGCCATAGGGAATATCAACATTTTTCTCAGACATTTAAAATGATGAAGAAAACCAGGACCTGGTTGTTATAGTTGGACACTGTTTCCAGAGTTGACGTGACATCTATGAGGTACTGTGTGTGTGTGTGTGTGTGTGTGTGTGTGTGTGTGTGTGTGTGTGTGTGTGTGTGTGTGTGTGTGTGTGTGAGAGCCCCCTCAAACTCACAGTTTTGCTCTGCATTGCATCATAAGAGCTGAGCATCTGTACTGAATTTCTTTTAGCAGTAGTGGCTGTTCCTGTGTGATTTTGGATAATCTGCAAACCTGAATATTTGGTCCACTAGTGTGCATTTGTGTTCAGAGCATGTCACTAAAGTCCAGAGCATGTCACTAAAGCAGAATTAGCGTGGCTGTTTGGGAAACCACATTGGAAATCACTGAAGCTGAATTTTGTAAAAACAAACAAACAAAAAAAAAACCTTTCCCAAAAATTGGAACTTAATTGGGTTTTCTGTCTATAACATACCTTGGCAAGTTTACTTTCAGACAACATGAATATATTTCACCAAATCAATGTGGAAGTGTTTTATTTACAATCTTGCCTATGCTTTGTAACTGCAGTCATCATTAGAAAACAGCTTACCAACACTTTATAGGTTCATTTCATCTTCAGTAAGCACTATATCCTTCCCAGGGTTTTGGTGGATCCAGAGCCTGTTCCATGAACACTGGGCTTGAAGTAGGAATACACCCTGGATGGGCCACCAATCCATCACAGGACACCACCCAAACATTCACAAACTCGTTCACTCCTACTAGCATGTTTTTGGAAGGTGTGAGGAGCCAGAGAACCAGGAGGAAACCCACACGAACATGGGGAGATCATGAACAGACAGTTAAGAGGGAATGCACCACCACACTGCCAGGTTCAATTTGTAAACGATTTAAATACCAGCTGTCCAGTTATCCATCACACACACACACACACACACACACACACACACACTCTCTCTCTCGGACCGTGGAGAGATGGCAGTGGACAAATGCTAATCCAAAAACTGTGAAATTTGGCCAACAGAATGAAAGCTATTTTTGCAGCACCATCTAAGTATAGACAAGGATCAGTCAAGTCATGAGCGAAAATAAGGCTCCTGTCTGTCATATGCTTTGAAAAATTATATTTACCCGCTGCAAGACAGATGTGGATGATGAGCACAATATAAGTTATTACTGATTTTCCATTCTAAACTTATACACGTTGATAAAGTGCGACTGACGTTTTATCCAAAGCTTAAATTAGACGTAGGCAGGTCCAAACAGGTTCAGGCCCACTAATAATAATAATAAATCAGGATATAACTTCACCTAAGATAATATTGATAACAACAGAGTTGAGTCCAAATCTATTTTATATAATAAATAAAATTATAAATTATATTAATTATTATAATAATCTATAAATGTGACACTGTACACTATAAATAGCAGGCATAGTTGGTCGTAATTATTGTTTAAAATATTTTTTTAAATTATGTATTAAACGAAATGCAAATTAATGCAATAAACAATAGTCGATTTCAGACAAGTGTGCTGATGTCTTTTAGTGGCGTTGCAATTGTACGTGCTCTGCATCTTTCAATGCAATTTTCTCCCTTTTCACACTTTTTTGACCAGACTTCAAAATGCTAGCACTCTACTTGTGATTGTTCAGGTGTTGTATAGAGTATAGTGGCTTGTCTGAACACTGTGTGCTCTCAGAACACCGATGGCTGACTGCAACATTACCTGTGCTGTGAGGTCAAATGAAGTAAAAAAAGTACTCGAGTTCCTTTTGCAGCATGTTTGCTCAGATCCTTGTACGCAATTGAATCTTGAATCCTAAAATTTTTTAATAAAATGCTCTGAAGGCCAAAGAGCCTTGCTTAAGAAAATGCTTTTAGACCAGCATGTATTTTATACATCAGTTGGTATGTAAGGACTCAAGATTATTTGTCAATCCTGGAGTTATTGACTAATGTAAACAGCCTTTAACCCAGACAGGATATTTGCAGGTATCAGGTGTTTTCTCTCCTCTCTTCCAGCAGGTTTGTGTTCTGTTCTCTGGATGTTCAGTAAGCAATAATAATGTCTTTAGCAGTGTGTTATGCTGCACTGCACTGATGCATCTTGTGTGTGCAGGAAGAGCACTTTAGGTGATTGAAGCAAAGCTGCAGCCTTCATAAGAGTTGGAACATTGCTTAATCGCTGCTTCTTGATTGCGCTCAGTGATTACTCTATCCCTTAGAGAGCTGGAGCAGAGCTGGAGTCCTTATAAAAGCTTGAGAAAATCTTTTTTTTGCTTCATCATACTTGACTGATGCATTGATGTTCAAAATAAGCTGTCACTGATTCCCCTTGTCACATCATAGCGATAATTGTGATGTGCATTTGTTTATGTCATGTGAATGATTTTACTTTTGGTCCCGTGTCCTGTCCTGTCAGTCATTGTGTTCACATACTTTGTATTAGCCTCTGCCACGGTCATGGATTATTCCACGTTAAGTCGATCTGCTTGTGCACCCACGTTTCATCTTGACTCTTCTATGGCAAAGTAACGGCATAATATCATTATAAATTATGACAGTTTTCTGTGATATTGTGGGAACTGTGATATCTTACTGGATATTTCTAACAGAGTCTGGATTTCCAATGGTGTCATCATATTTCTACATTGGGTATGTTTCATCACTATTGAACTTTACTGCCATCTACTGGATTTTAAGATGTATGGCATTGTTGAGCACAGACTTCCACCATGCCCAAATGGCGTATCAAGAAATGTTTGAGAAATCTATACTAAACCCGTGGACCCGCTGGAGGATCTGATGACTCGGATCTTCTCCAGAATCTACTGGGTTCTTCCTTGGCCTATGCTACACTCCTCCTCCAAATTTCATGGAAATCAGTTTTTGGTAGGTTTTGTGCAATCTGACTTAAAGTCAGACAAAAAAAACAAACAGACAGATAAACAAACCGCATTGAAAATATTACCTCCTTGGCAGAGGTAATAGCAGATATCATTTTCTAATCCTTGAATCTTTTCAGTGTTAATTTATTTTTCTAGGATATAAATATTAGTATCCTAAAATTATTATTATTTTTTAAACAGTTCTTGATAATGCAACACTACTACTCGGCTGGAAGTTTATTAAGAAACCAGTATACTGCATCATCCAAGTGTCATGAAATATTGTGATGTGATATTTTAGTGATATTATCCTCCCTAGCCTATACCCACTTCCTAGTGTAAATAAACACCGGTGCACTGAGTATCTGTGTACGCATCATCAGCATATTAGGTTTTATTTTTACCCCAAAGTCTCAGTCTCCTGTTATTAAGTCTAGACATTCTTAAAGACTTTCCATAGCTCTTTTTAGGTGCTTTCTAATTCCTTCATGCATCCTGGAGGAGTATAATTGCCTAAGAAGTGTGTATCCTGTTACTGGGCCCCGATTTTAGTTCTGACATGATCTTGATGAATGGCAAAGTTTATTTTTCTTAGTCAGTGTAAGACAGTGCTAATTCTTTTTGTAATATAAATAGTATAGAACCTGATAGAACCTAATGTATTTTCTTGTAGCTTAGTAATTTTTTTTATATTCTTCTCATAAAACATCAGTGTCACGCATCTGAACACTGTTTATCATCTCTAGCGCTGCTTTAAGCACATTAGGTATTATTGTTTTATATTAATTTTGTTAACGTACCAAATCATTAACTTTATCATTTCTTTCTAAAATTTCAGAACAGTATAATTGGCTAAGTAGGTTCAGTTCTGAAATTATGTCACTGATAGAAAGAGTTTGACTTTGTTTTGAAAGTGCATTTCACTTTAAAAACAATGTTAGCCAATTGCTGGAGTTTGTTCAGACTCTCAAAGTGGTAGTTGTACTTCTGCATAGGAATACTTACCAATCTCTTCTTTTTTTTTTTTTGGTAAAAACAATAAAACATCCAGTTACAGACCATTACGCCAAACACGTGATGTTCGCCACATTACACTAAATTCTTTTCCAGATCATTAATCTGACCTAAATCCCACCTACTACCAACAGTCTTTCTAAAACGAAGCAGTGTGTGTTCAGTGGGTTGGTAACATGTGCAGATCATTATGAATGAGCACACAGATAATAGGAGCACTTAATGTGAAAGCAATGAACGATGCTGCAGATAAATGGCGTAGGCCATTACAGAGAGTTATGGTATAAAAAAAACCTTTTGGGTGATGAATGTAGATAATCTGAATGGGTGTAGATAATTATCAGCGCACAAATACCCAAAAAGCTCAGGATCCTGTATTTCCCTCAGCACTCTAGATAATGAGGGATTAAGACACTTTAATTGAATCAGAGATGAATAACAATCATTCGTAGAGCATTCGGAGAACATGCAGGAAGCTGTGCGAGCCTGCTGAAGAGATAAAAGATAGAACAACTGTACACAGATGCACTTTTGCTTTACCTCTTTGAGAGGTACAATGAGGATACTAAACAAGCACAATTGCCTGGAATCACAGTCACAGACCAAAAAAAACATGGACCAAGTGTTAATTCACATGGTTTTTTTATTGAATCCTGACAAATAATGTACTTGTCTGTGCTTTTGATTTTTTTTATTACCCCATTTTCTCCCAGTTTGCTTATTTACCAATCCACCCACAAGTTAGTTCTTCCCTATAATATCGAATGAGGATAAGATAAGATAAGATGCCTTCTGCCCAGTTAAATCTCTTAGACTCCTTGCTGTGGCATTGTACGGGTTTGAATTTATGATCACCCAACGATGGGGCAAATGGATTTCTGTCACACCATACAGGAGACCCCAGTGTGGCCTATACATTTAATAGTATATATGAACAACTTTTACCATTCTCTGTTTTTTGACATGGTGGTAATAAAGTTCCAGCGTAGTTTCCCAATGCAGTAAACTCCAAAATCCCAGGGAGAAGGTAAACCTTCTACTGAGCACAATGATACTTTCAAGGCTGAAGATTTCTATATGCAGAACTAAATTCTGGTGGTAAGGAATGGCTTAACTATGAATAAAACCATGGATAAACTGCCGTTTCGGTCAACCAACACACACAGTTGACACACTCAGTGACTGGAAGCCAATCAGAATGAAACCTGGGTGAGCACGGAGAGATCAGAACCAGCAAAGCTGCTGTGAGAGCTCTGTGTACATCAGTAATGATGAATGTGAGAAAAAGAAGTTTCCAGCCTGTGAGGTGGTCTTACATGTTCTACTCATCCCTGAAGAACATAGGCTTTAGCTGGGTTGGGGGCACTGGGTTGGTGGAAACTCACACAGACACCATTGTACTAACATCACTAATATTTTACAATATGATACAAAAAAAAAAAGATCGATTCTTTAATGTATGTGAACCTGTGATCAATTTCATTTGTGAGAACAAGCAGCCTTTTTTCAGAATGTGCCGTGTGGGAGGTGAAGGCTGATGCAAATGCAGATATTATATTAGGTCAAACAATTGAAGACATTGAAAACAAGTATCATAAACATGAACTTGATACGAAGCAAAGACCGTACAGGTCATACATGAAACCATAGCACAAATAACAAATACAAGAAAAGCTTGACAAAGCAATGCTGAAAACTGGAGGTGCTAATCAAGGTGACACAGGAAACCGGCGTGAGCGATTAGTGACATGTGACATGCTGGAGCTGACGGGTAGTATAGTTGGCGCTACCATGACACAGAAAGTCTGTCACACAGGTGTGTTTCCATTGGAGACAGAGCAATTTAACCTCCTGTGGCTTAGTTTCTGCAAACCAGAATCTTTTGGCATGGAGTTTGTTGTACTAAACATCGCTTCATGGAATGACGCACTCTGTTAACCAACATTTTAGAAACCTGTAGTTAACCAGCATGCAATTTTTAAAGCTTGTTTGAGGCAGTGCGGCACGACCTGCAAAGCGGGATGTTTCTCTCATGCTTTTGATTCAAGGCTGGTGGCAAATCAACAGTTGTAGGAGTGTGTTTTGAAAACCCTTTGAGCAGGGTGGTACTTGTAGCCCAAGTGAAAAACTGTGACATTTTGTATTTGTGTGTGCAAAGCTGGTTTTAAAAAGCTGATAGATATTTAGCAAGATGCAAAGAAAAATGGTTAGGAATGAAGTACCATTAGTCTTAAGCTCATCAGTGTCTGGTGTATTTTTGCTGTTGGCTGAAATGTCAGATCTGTAGCACAGTTTGTGCCGCTCCTTTTATTATACACAAGGATCACAGGTTCTGCAGCGAGGTGAAAACACAAACCAGGAAAGATCTTTGTGGCAACGAGGACGTGGTCAAGTGCTGCGAATAGGAGGAGGAGGCATAAAGTTTGTTCTTTGACCCGTGCAAGACAGAGCCAACTCCATGAGAGCTGCCAGTGAATTTGACCATGAGAAGACCAAGGACAAGAGAAACATTTTTTATGTCTATTTGTTTTTTTTGTTGTTGTTTTTTTTTTAAAAGTAATTTAGTTTGTTAAATGAAGCATTGAAAAGCTGGTAAATTAATGATCAATAAAAACAACTACAAAAACTGCTGCCTCATTCCCCTCACTGCGTATACAGATTTGTATAGATCTTGTTCAGAAGAATTATAGAAGTCTCACAGAACCCCCTAAGAGGTACTGGAAACATTATATGAGATGAGTATATTGTAGTGGTGTGTGTGGGTGAGAGAGAGAGAGACAGTGATTCGTGAGTAGTCACTGCTGAGATCAGTGGAAGAGCTCATGATTGCTTGAGGGTCCACCAATCACATTGCTGACAGAGAGGACAGGTGGCCTAATGAGAAAGTGTGGTGTAGTGTGCTTGTGTGGGAGGAGACCACCATGGAAAGCAGGAGAGACAGAGATATGTTGAATAGAGAAAAGATGAGACGCATTAAGTCTGAGAGCTGTCCGTTTTAAGGTATAGAGGAATGATGAAAGAAAATGAGCAAACAAGCAGATAAAGTTACACTTATATAATGGCTGCTCCCAAATACCAAAAACAAGCCAATAAAGCTGATACTATGTAAATAGGCAACATCTCTCACAGGATTGCAGGGTTTGTTAATGTGGAAGCGGAAGTAGTAATTGGGTATGATACCAAGGCTTCAAGCAATTATGTATTTAAGGGGTATCCATCCATTATCTATAGCGCTTTATCCGTCTGGGTTGCGGGGAAGCTGGAGCCAATCCCAGCATCTTCGGGCGAGAGGCGGGGTACACCCTGGGCAGGTCGCCAGTCCTCCACAGGGCCAACACAGACAAACAACCACACACGCTCGAAGTCACACCTATGGGCAATTTAGAGTAGCCAGTTGACCTAATCTGCATGTCTTTGGACTGTGGGAGGAAACCAGATCATGACCAGAGAACATGCAAACTCTACACAGAAAGGCACCCTGGGTGACACGGGGATCGAACGCAGGGCCTTCTTGCTGTGAGGTGATATTTAAGGGGTATACATGCGCTATATGGACAAACATAAGTGGAAACATGATCGCATCTACGTGTGGCGCTTCCCTAATCTGTTGCCACATATTTGGAATTGTCTTTGTACGCTGTAGCATTATAATTCCCCTCACTGGAAGTCTTCCAGCATGACAATGCCGCTGCCCACAAAGCAAGTTCCATGAAGATGTGGTTTACCAAGGTTGGAGTGGGAGAACTCAACCTCAACCCCACTGGATTTGGATTGCACCCCAGGCACCCCAGTGCCTGACTTCACTAATGCTCATATGGCTGGATGAGCACAAATCCCAACAGCCATGCTTCAGAATCTAGTGGAAAGCCTTCCCAGAAGAGTGGCGATTATTATAACAGCAATGGGATCTTCAACAAGTGTATATGTATGTGATGGTCAGGTGTCCAGAAACCTTTGGCCATATAATCTGACTATTCCAAAACCCCTTCTCTTATACGTGAAGCTACAGTCTACAGTCCCCTTTGAAGGTAATGATTGCAGACATGTTCTGCAGCCACCAAATGTAAACAACAAGACAAATTCCCCGTCGTGTGTTTGATCTGGGATCAATAACGACCAGCCAGCAGTGTGTTATGGGTCCATTCCTGCTGTGGAACACCATTAGTCTTCCTCCAGGCAAATCTCCCATAGTGTATAATGTAAGTAAGCAAGCAGACATTTCATCTTAAAATTTTCAAACATTTTATGTGACGAGAGGACAGCTGACAGCTTCGTCTTATAATTGAACTGATATTATAAACACCACAGGGATCGTGTCGTTCTACATCATTAAAGCTGTTGGATGTCATATTTTTGAATTTGCACATAATCCAGGTACTGGCCTCTATTCTATAGCTGTACATAATATTATTTATCAGACCTTGGTTACGGAAGAGGCAACCGGGTCGAGTTCTGAAAGGAAACTTCAGCTCATTGACGGGTATTTCAGATATCAGACATCGGATATCACCGGTTTGAGCATAATTGTGACCATAGCTTTTTTCAGTACTACATTTTATGCCCACTCCCTGCATGGATGACCAAAAGGCTCAATTCAAAGATGTCAGTATAATCCTGGACTCCTGGATTACTTGGTGTGAAAAGCTCAGACACTGCAGTAAGAGATCATCTCTCACTATAAAAGATTACCTAACCTTAAAGGCGTGATTGGTGTTGATTCCTGTGAGGCAGCTGCACTTGTCTCTTGAGCCCCTCACTGGATCTGTCTCTGACGGGGAGATTATATAATGCCCAGAAATGGCTTATCATTGAGAAAATGCTTGAGAATGCGAGAGTCAGACTTCTTCTTTTAAAAGACTAGCCAACTCACAAAAGTCAAGACAAAGTACACTCAATCACTAGCAATACAAATGAACCATTGCTCTTATGGATAACAAAGCTATTTGGTGTCTAACTACTTAAGATAGACAGTCATGTGTGTGATAGAAGAAAAAAACTCCTTCTCCTTCAATGAGGAGTCATGAAGTCATGAATTCATGAAGTCCTTTCAGAATTCAAGCCCTAAGGGAAGGTTTTGAGCAGTAAGCAACTGCCAGCGGGGCTTGTACTGAGGTTTGCTTCAGGATTCACAGCAAACCCACATGTCAAAACATCCACACTGCATGTCCATGTACTGAAGCAAAACACCTGACTCCAGATCCAGTGCATGCCTAATGGCATGGCTGTCAAGTTTGTTCTACTTGTATTCATGTTTAAAAAGGTCGTGATACGCCAGCAAAGAACCTTGGGATACCAGTCAAAACCTTTTCCACAAAGGTGCCAATATCTAGGGTTTAGGTTTAGCATTAATAATTTACAGGAAATATGCACATTTGCTCATGGTAGTGGTTACACTGGAAAAAAACAAACAAAAAAACCCCAAAAGATGATAAAAAAACAAAACATTTATTCAGTCATTCATCTTCATTCATCCGCTTATTCAGTCTGAAATGGCAAACAAACAAACAAAAATAAATAATCACCAAGACCTTTTTCAGAGCAGGTTGAACGAATGATATGTATGATAAATTTGGCAATATAACATGAAGTATCGACTTTACTGGGTAAACAGTGTGAATAATCTGGTTCGCTAAGGATGGAAAAGTGTGAAAAGTATAACGTTCCCATGGTCAAACCTTTCGTGGACTGCTGTATATTTACAGCCATTCTGTGAAAGATACAGCATGTTATACAGTAAAATACTGTTAAAAATAACCGATAAATTTACAGTAAAGGGTTACAGTGTAGGTGAGCTTTAACTTCCTACACATCAGGACTCACCTGAAGTGAAATCCGCTTGGTCAGGACGAGAGCCTAAAAATCGAATGAGTTTGAAGTTCGTCTCACAGCTTTAAATTTGTAAAAATCGATTTCTGAATACGTTAATAAAACTTTTGTGCATAAAACATCAACTTTGCAATGGATATTAGGACAGTTTGAATAATGTGCTTTATAAAGTGTCATAGGAGACGAATGGCATCAGACTTGCACGTCAGCCGCATGTCTTAATCACAGCTTTAGTTATATTTAGAGATATTTTCTGATTCCTTGCCCCCTTATTCTGTCTCTGACGCTGACCATGCGAGTGAGATAGAGGGAGAGATGCTTATTAGCTTTGCCAATCAGCATTCTTTTATCTCTAGCACTTAAAACTCTTTTACCCCATCCATCTCTTTCAAATCTCTCCTTATGTCTGCGACGTCAAACTCTGATTGCACCCAAGTTAAAGGTTTATTGAATATTTGAAGTGGCTTTTGACCTATACTCATTCTGTTTAGTGACGCAAGACTGAACCGAACCCAGGCACAATTCAAAGATACATGTTAGCTGCTCAGATTTATGCTGTCGAATTATTAGACATGTGAAGTTCTTCAGCTCTTCTTATTCAGGCGCTGTTGATTGGTGAATTGTCCAGGGGTTTTGGAAGCTAAAGTAATCTTAAAGTACGTGTTCATGGATCTTACTGTTCAGTTCGACATGACATAGAGGCTGATTTCCTGAATTACACATTCACAGAAGTATTTAAGAAATGGTTTTGGCGATATTATTCCATGACATGTCTGTTCCTGCGTGATTAATCAATACACGAGTTAGTCTAGTCTGTGCAGGTTGGTCCATCACAAACGCCAGTCTGGACCTTCCTACTCTGCTTCCTGCTCTAGATGCTACTCCATCAGCCTTGTGCTGCCGCTTTCACCCCAAGATAACATCATCGTCCTGTCGATGCTTAGCCAGCTAAGCGTCGTCTTTTTGTCGCGTTTTCTGTTTCCGGTCTTTGAACTGTGCTTATCCCGTTCCTGATTACGAGTTTGATCTCCTCCTTTAGCTGATTGTAAATAGTTATACTAATATTCGTGTTAATAAGAAGAGTGTTTCTTGTGAATAATTTTTCTGAAGTTGTCCCCACTTTTGTGTGTAGAGCAACTCACTTAACGTGTATGCTGTGTGTTACCCCAGTATATCACTTCTGAGTTAACTCCTGTGTGTGTCATCGCTGTTTAACCCTTAGAGCACCACTTACTCTATATCTCCACCTTACACATAAACCCCTTGCTTTTTAATTACGCTGTGTAGCCTAACCCTAGACTGGCTCATAACAATTAGCCTGCTTATTATAATGATTCATTAATTAATTCATCTGTGTTGTGTAACTTCAATTTTCATGCTTTGTGTGTCTGTGTGTGTCTGCGTGTCAATAAATGATTGCCACTGCTCAAATAATATTGTTTGTCACTGAATTAATTGATTTATGAATTAGATTTCTTGTATCAGCCAAAAATGAATGATATGTAAATAAGTTCATTAATTATGTGTACCTATGTCATGACTTTACTTGGAGGGACATCATCATCATTCATGCTGACTGTGTTAACATTTATTAACTAATGATTCATTAAAATAGGTCATAACTAACAAATGTATCTTTCCATCTCCATGGGGAATAATAATAGTAATAATAATAAAGGTCTAACCTGCATTGTCACCATATAGAACCTTCATAATTCAAATGATTGTAATCTTAATTATTACTGTAATTAATGATATTAATTCACAAAACCAGTAACAGTTTTATTAATGCTTAACAATTACATTTATTAATGACTGCGTTAGTGTATACACGTCATTATTTCATGTTTAGCTCATGTATTAATTAATCATCAAGTAAGCATTAGTTCACGCATTAATAGATGCTTAGTTGTAAAGTGTTACCCACTTTTCTGACGTTATGCTTCTGTTGATGTAAACTAAGCTAAGGATTCTGTAAGTGCACAAGAGAGTCTCCTGGTTCCTAGCCAAGTTCAAACATATGCTAGACAGCTACCTTTAGTACCACAGCTGGCTTGACCGTGGTCGAAAACACGGGTTCAACTCAAATCCGGCGTGTTCCTCTTTATCGCACTAGTGTTTAAATACGATACGATCCACACGCCATGTGTTGTGCCGGCAGAAGCGGAACCAAAAAATAAAAGATAGAAAATACAAAATAAAGTCATGATTGTTTTCCTCATCTGTGTAGTCAACTGGTAAGTGTGCCACGCTGGTGCATTTCGGGTGGATGTCAGATCGGTGATGTGATCTTTAATCACGTTAAGGCACAAAATACCGTCAATCTTGCCACACACATAAAATAGCTTTGACGGCTCCGCTCAAAAAGGATTAAAACAGCATGCCTGTAATAGGGGAAAATGACCATTTATAAATCCTAATATAGTTTCCCCTCTTCCATCTCTGTGTCTATAGTGTAGCAATCTGCTGCTCTGGTTTCAAACAGAAACGGGAAAAATCCCAACTGGCTAATCCTGTTTCTCTTCACAGCAGCTGGTATCTAATAAAATGTGATTAAACAGAGGCATTATAACCAGTGTAAGAAATATTGTTACATAATACTACTTACACTTTAATAGTTTCTGTTAGCACTTCTTTTTCCTAGAAACGTCATATCCTAATCTCAGAGCCTAAAATGATTCATTTTCTTCACGCCCTTTGAGGATCTCACGTAAAATGCCGACGTGGCATCTGAGTTTGTTGCGCCCGAACCAACTCGTCTCTTTTCACGACATTTAATGCAACTATAAACGGACAAAAAAATACAATGTGTCATTATATAATTCATTGAAAAATAAATTGCAATCATTGGTAAATTGCTGGGATATATGTCTTTCATGTCATGCTGTTATAGGAAAATAATCCATTTCAAGAGGAAATATCAGCTCCGTTTCACACCACTCCGTCATTAATTATTCTCCTTTAACAGCACACCGCTACGGTTTTATTCCTTATATGTCACGAATAAAGTTTTCCAAACTGCTCCTGCTCCACAGACACGACTCTCATCTTTAGTACTAAGAAAGGCTCGTATTTCAATATGCTGAGGTAATGGAGACGCTCGAGAAGGGAGACGGCGAGGAACAGAATTAATGGAGAGTGAGAAAGATAGAAATTGAGAATAATCAGACGTGACGTGAAGCTCGGTGTTTCTCTACAGGCTGTCTCTGTTCTTCTGGGACGCGAGAGCTCGGCATAATTACTGCATGCGTGCGTGTTTGGCTCTTTATCTGTGTGTGTGTGTGTGTGTGTGTGTGTGTGTGTGTGTGTGTGTGTGTGTGTGTTGAAGCAGAGGGTTCTGCCTGTGCACTGAAGTGACTCTGCAGTTAAAATCAGACCATGCCTTGCTTGAGGAGATGACAATATAATGGGCATGTCATGTTCTTTGGAAAGAAGAGACACACTAAAATGCTACATCTTTTTGGGAAATTGGGAAAGAGAAAGAAGAAGGGATAAAAGAAATCATGCTAGAGGAACAAAGATAAGGGAGATGGAGAAGGGGAGAGTAAAGAACGAAAGAGATTAGATAAGCGAGAGCTGCAGAAATTGGCTCTGTCATCTTAACTAGAATCAGGATTAAAGGGAACACATCTGGTGCCTTTTTTCAGGTATAAAGAATGATCAGATGTCTTGTGTCTTATGTTCTGCATTTAAAGCACTGTATGAAATGCACTAACTAGTGCAAACACCCCTCATGTGCTGTTATTTAGGAGGTCCATCTGCTCAGCTTTGCACAGTTCCACCACCTGGTTCATCCTGATTACGATGCTGCGGTTCTGTGTAATTAGTGTGTGCTGTGTCATCACCTAAACTTTCTTGAGTGTTCATTGTGTTGAGCTGCTAAAATTTTGCGAATTGTTATTAGGCTATTTTTTTTACACCCGTGAACAAATTGTGTCGGCAATCCTGGATGTGCGACGTTACATGGCTTGACATCGTGGACATGAAAACTCTGGTGAAGAAGAAAACTCCGCTCAAGCTTTAATGACGTGGTTAACATTTGAAACCGGAATAACGTACAGAAATCTGCAATTTCGGCTGTGACGAAAAGTGACGAATAGTGCAAAGTATTTTCAAAACACTATACTCTTTGTGTGCTTTTATACGAACGTGCTGCATGAAATCTTAATTCAGCCGTCATCTTAACACGTCCCCGCTTCTTCATCATTCGCTTTGGCGTTTCTTATTCTACCAGAGGCCAAACTGGAGGGAATTATTGTTTTTCTTATTGCTTTCTTACAGCTATGACTAGGTCTTGAGGTCATTTCTTGTTCGTGCCCTACTGTGATTTTGTCTTCATTCTTTATTCCTTCTCATTTGTTCTCCACCTGGAGGCCTTGACTCATTCAGGGGGCATTACAGCACTTTTTGTATTTCTGTCTTCACACTGACAGGGACATTGCCAAGGTCACCTCCTCTGAAATAAAGTGTGTGGCCTGTTGGTCCTGCTTTTGTCACACACTGTTGTGACTGATTTATTTCTTTACTTTCTGTTTTTTCTGCCTTATTCATATAAAGGTTTATTCCTACAGCTTAAATTGATTTCTGCAATTTTTAAGACTTTTAAGAGTAAAATGCCCTTATAATTATATATGAGTCTCTCTCTCTGTCTGTCTCTCTCTCTCTCTCTCTCTCTCTGTCTGTCTCTCTCTCTCTCTCTCTCTCTCTCTCTGTCTCTGTCTGTCTGTCTCTCTCTCTCTCTCTCTCTCTCTCTCATTATTTGTTCTCATTGTCTCACTGTTTGTCTCTCATTCTGTGTCTTTCTGCCTGCCTGCCTGTCTTTCTGTCTCTCTTTCTCTGTCTGTCTCCCTCTTGTTCTCTGTGTTTGTTTGTCTCTCTCGCTCTATCTGTATGTTTCTCTCTCACTCTTTGTGTCTGTCTGTCTGTCTCTATTTGTGTACACCATACACCCATGTAGCAGGCATAACATTTCCATGTAAGAGTTACACCCTGAGGGAGAAGAACAGATGGACAGTATGCATTAGGTGAAGATGCTAAAGGCAGTTTATTAAAAACTTCTGAGGATTTAGTAATAGACTGTTTTGCTGTAAGTGGGTGTGTTATTGATTATAATAAGAGGTTGGGGGAGTTAATTATCTGTACATTGGTTTAACAGCTAAGACAGGAAGCTGACACTGACTGTAAATTAACATCGAGGCTCAGTCTGTGTACACAAGAGGCGGAATTAGGATGGATTTTGGTGCGTGGCACGTGTTGGCGATGTTAATTATACAGTAAAAAAAATCTACCAAAAAATGCACCTACAACAAACCATCAACGTATAGGAATGCACCTACAACAACAACATAAACAAGAACAACAAAAAACACTCCTACAACAAACCACCAACATATAGGAATGCACCTACAACAAATGCATCTACAGCAACAACAAACACACCTACAACAAACAAACAAGATCCAGGAAAGTACCTACAACAACAAGAAGCACACTCATAATGCACCTATAACAACAGCAAAAATGCACCTACAACAACAAACCATCATTATATAGGAACGCACCAATAAACAATGCACATTTAACAACAACAGCAACAAAATGCAGTTACAACAACCCATCAAGATAGGACACACCTACAAAAAATGCACCTGCAACAACAACAAAACAAAAACCGCGACAACAAGAACACACCTACAACAAACCATCAACATAAACAGCAACCAGTGCAGTTTCCAAAGGCCGTCAAATGTGTACCTTGTGACAGCATCCTTACTCATACTCACACTCGAAATGAAACCTTGTAACTGATTTAAGTTTCTATGAATTTATATATATCAGCGCATACATTTGATTTTTTTTTCCTGTATGTTGGGTCATTGCAGTTTTGCCTCAGATTATGCCTATTGTTGTAAAAAGTTTGCAACGGACTCAGTTTGATGGTCTGCACCTTTCTTTTATTGCAACACCAAAGTACCATGGAACACACGCCCTATAAATACATACAGTCTGTCTATGAAGGTTTATAGTCGTTCATGTCATTGCCATTCGTGTGTGGTGGAGTTTGTGTAGTCACAGATGCATTAACAAGTCGCCTGAGGTATATTCATGAAATAAAACCACTCCAGTACACACACGGCATTCCTTCCGTTCATGATTTGCGAAATAATGCATGATAATTTGTGTGTACAGCGGGATAAATTGTGCGTCCGTATAGTGAACATGTCGAGGACGATCTACAACTGAATAATAATTCAATAGTATGAGGTAAGCCAATTGAAAAGTCAGGAGAGAAAACATGCGCTAATTGTTCTCATAGCTGCATCAAGGTCAGAGCAGAACTGACCCCGAAACCCAAGGACAAATAACTGAAGGCTGTGAGACGTATTATAAACTGTTCCATATAAATAAATGAGTTTAGACGTAAGAGTACATTATGTTAATAAGGTGTATGCTCTGTTTAAATTCTGTTGGCATTTAATGTATGAATAAGCTTTTTGCATCTAATTGCTTTGACACCAATTTGCATAATCATTAAGCCCGAAACACAAAATATATATACATGATATTTTCCTCTCTTTTTGGTACAAATACAAGTCTTTAGTAAATCCGGGTGTCTGTTTTAGCTCAGCGATCTACGTGCCAGGAGAACAGAGCATATTTTCTGTGTGTGCCTGATATTCTGGCAGGGCTGTTCGATTATGGCAAAAATCATAATCATGAATATTTTGGTCAATATTGGGATCATGTATATTTAACCCCATTACTGACTGACTTTGGAAACAAACTTGCATTCATATTTCTGTTAAGTTCTCAATAAGTTGATACGTCACTTTCAGAGGAAACTTCACAGTTAAGCGAGACTCAAGAGAACAGCTCATGATAGAAACAGATGCAAAATGATTTGTTGCTCTCAGTTTAAACATCTTCACTCAATCCCAGTGTCTTGAATAAAAAGTTCTCCACTATGATCAAACTCTCACGAGCACACGCACGTTTTCCCCCTGTGTTTCAAGGTTTGCATCACACACAGCAATTTGATCACGTTATTCTAAAATCGGTATTATTGAACTACACTCATAATATTGTGTAAATATTAATATATTTATTACATAAAGTGTAAGGCTTTATAACAGCTGTAGCTCATTATAATGGCCAGTTTAATCATGCAGGATTGCACATCTTACACTCTCTTTACACACACAGCGTAGGTGATGAAAACCACCGCAACTCAATAAAAATAAAAACTATACGCATCGCCGCTGCATCAGCGACACTGATTGAAGTATAAAAGCTGCTCATACCTCTGAATCAAGACGAGTTAAAACACTTCAGAAATGCTTTCGGAAAAAGTCGCCTGGTTTTTAATGAATCACACAAAGTTACTTTTGCCCTAGCACTCCCTTTGTTTTTAGCCCTTCTTAACGGTCTAATTCAATAAACTCTGTTGTAGTTCATGTGACAGTGCCACCTAGAGGGCATGCTCTTGTTATATTCAAGTACAGAGGGTCCTCGGGTCACGATTTTTCTACATACAATGTTTCGAGTTTTTGACGCGCACTCTCATAAAAATGTTAACAAATTGAGACGCGAGTGTTCCGGCTTACGCCGTTAGTGTCGTACTTACGGACTACGTAGGGGAACTAATTTGGTTGCGGGTATATACTTGTATACCCTGTATATACTTAACCTGTGCATGGCATCCTGACATGAGCACAGAGACCCAAAAACAGAGAGGTACAAATCAGCCCTAATATAACACACATACAGCACAGCTGCGACAAATAACGTTGGGCCTCAGCTTTATTCGTATCGTATTGTAAATCATTTGTAGAAGCATTTAAAAGGAGCACTTGGTAATCATGATCTTTTTTTTTTGTTGGAAAAAATTGTATCCTACTCACGCTTAGAGGAAGGCTTTTGTAAACACAGCTCCTGCTCCTAGGGATTGAGAATACTGTCGTGATAAAACCCTGTGTTTCATGGACTTGCACAAATTTTATGAAAATCTTGGCCTTTTCAGGTGCTGTTACATCGCTGAAGATTTTTTAATTGGCAAAGACATGAGTCAGAATAAGTTTCAGTTCTGACTCTGAGAAACAAACTCTGTTTGTTCGTTCTCTCGCAGCTCTCTGTGCGCTTTACATTATATGGAGTTTTGTTGGTGTCATCAAATCCAATTGAACTTTGTCAGGAACATGGTATGCACTTTATGGGCAGGCTTGGGGTGTAACGGAATACGTGGAAAGACATTACGTAATTAGGATAAAAAAAAAGAAAGAAAATGGGAGATTACTTACAGGATAACAATTTTAAAATGCAACAACTAATCAACAAAATCAATAAAAGTCTATAATAAAAATAATTGCCAATTAATTTCATTATTAGTTAAACTGCATTATGAAGCACCGTGGCACGTGCTGCGTCACTTTATAAAAAACACATTTGAGTGAAATGGTGGAGCAGAAACAGCAGTATGGCTTTCTCTACAGTGTGAAACACTTTATAGTACACTACCCTGCTGTCCTCATGACAACTTCTGGTTTAATGGGAGAAATTATTATCATTTGTTTGTGGGAATGTGAGGAGAAGCGTGATGTTGCTGCTTGAACAGCTATGTTATATTTTGTTAGATAGCAAGTAGCGATGTATTGCAAGAGGAAAAAAATAAGGGTAGATTTGGTGGTTTTAATCAAATTTTAAGTGGAACAATCATAAATGCATTTCATTTCTTACCTCTGTTGACATCCTAGATGATTGCTAATCGTGCCTTAAATAATTAAGTGACAAATTCTGAATAACACCACTACTTCTACTACTGTCTGGAATTCACCCAAAACCCATGAGCATATTACATTTATCAATTTAACTATACAGATCATGCCGTGACTTTATTTAGCATATTTCCTCACCCCGGCTGAAATTAATTCCTGGCTGCATCACCCCTATTGATTTAAAGTGTGAAATCTATTTTTTCTGCTTTGAAAGGTCAACTATAATGAGATGTGTATAATGAGCTTTAACATGAACAGGTATTGACATTTTGCACTCGGCTGCATTCGTTTGCAGGATTGCGTAATGCTACATTTTTTTGCCACAAATTGATAAACAGCGAATGAAATTAAGTGGCGATCTCTTTCGTTTCCAATTAACCCACCGCATGTTGTGGTTCTGATTATTATATCATTTCCTGTTTTTCAATTCCCAGCTGTTTTAGAGTGAGCACCATAACAACATATGCTGACAGCTATTTACTCTGTGTATAGTATAGTGCGCAGCATCATAGGAAAACTTTCAAACTCTTTATTACTATATTATAGGTGAAGAGGAACTTTTTTTACAGCCTAGCTTAATCCTTATGTGGGACATGCCATAGACTTTTTTTTAAATTATTTTATATTATTCCCTGACATGCTTTTGTAAAGTTTTTTAATTGAAAAAAGTCCTTCTAAATTTTTTTTACTATTTTATTTATTTGTTTATTTATTCATTTATTTAGAATTATTGGAATTTTGGATTTGGGAGAATGAAAGTTAATACATGTGTCCTTTATGGTGGCCCAGAAGGAAGGGATACCAAAAAAAAAAGGCAACTTTAAATAAAATATCAACTTTAAATAAAAAAAGGTCAATTTTAAATAAAAGATGTAAACTTTAAATGAAAAATACAACTTTAAAAAAAAAAACAAAGTCAACGTTAAATAAAAGAATGTCACTTTTAAATAAGGGGTCAACATTAAAAATAATGAAGTCAACTTTTAATAAAAAGTCAACTTCAGTATTCTTCAAGTTGACTCTATTTAAAGTTGACTTAGTTATTTTTAAAGCAGACCTTTTTGATTTAAACTTGATTCTTTTTATTTAAAGTTGACCTCTTTTATTTAATATTGACATTTTTTAAAAAAGTGCCAAAAGGATTTATTATGAGTGGTGAGATTAAGGTTAGGTTTAGGAATAGCGTTAATTAGCTGCATTACTAATTATGTCACTGAAAGGTCCCCACAAGGACAGTAAGACGTGTGTGCGTGTGTGTAGATGTAGGAGTTAGAAGCGAACAGCTCATCCCTGTGCGCTGGTCATCTTGTCCTGCCTCGGCTCAGAGAGTCGATTCAGTCTCACCGGGTGTGGTGAGCGCTCCGTCTGTCTCACGCTCGTGCTGCAGCGCCACTTGAGCTCACACATGTTCATCACCTTCACTGTGTGTGTTTTATCACTTCACCCACACCTGTTTATTTTATTTTGCTTAATTATTGAGTATATAATGTAATATTATTTTATAAATTTTAATACTGTTGAATATAGAGCAGATATAAATATAAATAGCTGACTGTATCAGTATAAAATTCTTGGCTTTTCAAAATGATTTTGTGTATATTCTGACTACATATTTAATTACAACTTGAATGGAATCCGTTTAACCATTAAATTCATTTTCTATAAGCTGGTTTTCATTACTTTGCCTCAAACAAAATTCCTTCTGTTGAAGGAAGGTGACATTTTGTTGTGAAAATGAATGCTTAGCCTTGTGTGTAATTGTGGTGTGTTATGTTGTGTAATTTGTAAGAATACAAGGATATCAAATGTAAATTTAAAAAGTTTAAATCTTTTTTAAGAAGAAACAATGACCTAAATAAAACTTTTGATAACGTCTACATTTTGAAATTTTGCGTTGTATTGTCATCCTGCCCTAGTTGCCCCACTTTGGCCTTGGGTGTTTTACCCCTAATGGTATCTACACCTTTCACACACTGGTATTAGCCTAGTTGTGGTGCCATCCTGCCCTAGTTGCCCCACTTTGGCCTTGGGTGTCTTATCCCTAATGGTATCTACACCTTTTCACACACTGGCACTAGCCCAGTTGTGGTGCCATCCTGCCTTAGTTGCCCCACTTTGGCTTTGGGTGTCTTACCCCTTATGGTATCTACACCTTTTCACACACTGGC
>JAQQZX010159312.1:0-28012 GCA_030068355.1 Notoglanidium maculatum
CACACACACACACACACACACACACACACACACACACACACACACACACACACACACACACACACACACACGTCAATTTAAAGGTCCACTATGTAGGGTTCAATCACCTGAATGTCCCTCCCTTTCCAAGTGTGTATTAGAACATATGATATGCTTTTTCCATGCAAAATACTAAGCATGATCCTATATTTTTCAAAATGTGGGTTCACAAACATATTAGCCAGCACCAGCAAACACTGATAACTCTTCTTTCTTCTTTGTCGGTCTTCCGATGCTTCCTTCTGGATTCATTTTGCCATTTGTAAGCACAGAAATCAAAGGCGGCGCTCTTTAGAGATCTGTCTGCTCTGGGTTACTGTAGCGGCGCAACCTAACAGCTCAGTGGAAGTAAACCCGCTCCTTATGTAGATATAAAGGGCTCGTTCTAACTTACGAAAGCCCGATTCATAGTTACAGGTAATTACACACTACTGAAAACATACTTATGAATTCCACACTTACCAATGAACTCCTGGAGCACAGGACTGAACCTTCAGCAAGCTCATAAAATTGTCATTAAGGTCCATGATGGAAACCATACCAAAATTCTTTTTTTTTTAATGAATTCTAATTCATTCCATTCTCTTTCCCTGCGAAACAGATTTCTGCTTGTAAAATGAACACAGCATAGACTAGACTCGGACGGAAGAGAAGAGGGATAGACTTGGTACCTTTATTTATTTATCAGCCCCTTCTACTCCATCCATCTGTAAAAAGGGAGCAGAAAGTTGCTCATCACTCATTCAGGTCTCTTCAGGTTCTCCTCACTGATGGTCTTGTTGATGTGTCTCTACTAAACACACCAAGGATTCCCATATAACGAAACAGAAACACACGGACAGATGCATGTTTTTATTGTGAAGGTTTGTGAACATTTCTCAGCTGTCGAGCAATCAGGATGTGTGATCTAAGGCCTGAAGGTGGACGTGTAGATGTAAACACAATACTGAGTGGGATCAACACTGGACTTTTAAGTTGGGGGAACTTGGAGTGACACAAAAATGAAGAAAAAAAAAATCACAAAAATGTACAGCAACATCACCAAAGGATGAAATGAATTAGGAGATCATAGTGATGAATCACAAGTTGCAAAATAACTTGACATATCTTAACATCTCACAAATATCCCACCATCCTCCACAGCACTTGAAAGCTCTTACCCAAGTTTAGTCAGTCAGCCAGAAATTGTTTGAGGACATTTTGCTTTAATTTTGCACTGTAGCTAGCATGGAAACGTCAACAATTTTGCAATTTACCTCGGAGTAATCTTAAACGGCCTTGCTTAGGAGTCGTAGGTCTGTACTGCAGCTGGTATCAGATTTGGTTTTGGCATCAGATTTATGCAGAAGATGTGGCTGTCAGGTCGAATGCTAATATTAAGTTAGAGCTGATTCGGTTTATTATACAGTCAGCATTTTATCGAACTGCTTTATTAAACTATTTCTGTACAAATTGCATTACTGAGTCCGACACGATCTGGTGAGGCAAGTGTGAGAGAATGTAGGCACTCTAGATTTCACGATGCGAAACTAGGAGCTTCTCTTACTTGTTAGCTACATTAACATTGTAGAACTAGAACAAGATACAAAACAGACACTCAATGCATGTTGGCTGACTGAGTGAATTTGGGGTACAGAGGCTGAATTACTCCTTTAAAAAGTGTCCTGTATTCAGTACCACAAAATGTGCGTAAGGTCTGTTGCTGATGCACTGAAAACTTTTTTCCACATAAAAGCCAAACAGGAGAAGAGAAAATCAACGTGGCGAATGTTGCATCTTCAGTAACATCTGTAGCAAGGCCATGTTAAGCTTTGGTCATGTTTGCATGTACATTCATGTGTTAATAATATATTAAGCAATAGCAACCATTTAATGAAACAAAACAAAAAACAGAATACAAACACAGATATGTACACACCATATTCACACATATAATCCTGTTTAAACACCTCACACTGCGGCAAGGCTGGAACAGGAGCGCTCCTGCAGCCGGACGGCATCCAGGCGCAGCTTCCTTAATTCCTGCTTGGCCAAACTGCCCCGAGTCTGAGCACTGAAGAAGCAGGATTCCGCATTTGGCACTTTGCCGCATATTTTTGACCGTCCGCTACTTTTACATCTCTTATATTTGCATAAGGATAACCATCTTGCTTTCTTGCCTATGCGAACAAACACAATACTCACCAAAACGTGCCGATTCTGGTTAAAAGTGAATAAGCATTGTTAAAACACAGATCCGATGTGTTGCTTCGCGCATCTTTGAGTGTGTTAATTCTTACAAAAGACTCTCTTGGAAGAAGCTCTAAATGAGCCAAGGAATAAAGAGGAAACACTTCACAGGAAATTGGTCCCTCTCGTTCATTCGTCTCTTTTTGAAAACTCCCAACATATTTGTGCATTTCTCAAGTTTTTATTTGATGTCTGTCTGCGTCCTACACACATTCTCAAACCTCCTCTTGACTTCGAGTACATGCTCATGCACTATGAGCAGCAGCTTTTCCAAAACCGAGCCTTTTTCACCCTCACTGAGGTGGCCTCGTTGTAGGGTCGGAAGTCAGGTGGCTCAGATTAGCGGTTGAGAAGGTAGACGAAGATCTCGTAGGTGGCCATCATGATGGCCGTGTTGGGGATCTGCCGCACCAGGTGGGTGGTGAGGCCTCGGTATAACGCCTTGAACCCCTCCTCCCTGAACACCACGCTCACCGTCTGCAGGAACGAGCGGTACTTGTTGCCTTCCTCCCTCAGCCGGGTCCGGACGACCTCTGCACGAGGGAACCAGAAATGAAGCTTAACAATTTAATGAAAAATGGGGCATTTTTACAATCAATTTCAGCCTCAATGAACCCTTAGGAGTAAGTGGACCGGCTGGATAGCCAGAGCCTTTAAATCCTTCCACTTTAGATTATCAACTCATTATTAAATAATTAATGCTAGCTTATCACACTAGCCCAAAAGTGTGATAAAACGCCACATATCCCAGAAGAAGCATCAAAATCCTAACATACATACAGAAAAAAAACCCACAAAACAAAAACAGAAGTCTACCACAAACACACGAACATATTTGTTAGATGAAATGGTAAATGTTTTCAGATGCATTCCAGGCAAAAGTAAGAAGACGTTCACACTATATTAAACATCAAATTCAAGAACTTCAAATCCTTCAAATTAAAGGACCCAACATGGTACAGCTTAACACACGGACCAAGGTTAAATAAAAGTTCAAGCAGTTGCTGGTAGGCGGTGAATGAAACTAGGACTAACGGGCGGTGGGAGACATGAATTCGAGCACGTTCAATGATCCGAGTATATTTTCAAAAACTTTCAAGGCCTTTTTCCTCCCACAACCTTTCACAAAATTTCAAGGACCTATAGGAACCCTGGAAAACAGCAAGGCAAAACTGCGACTTATACTGCATTTGAGTAAAACTCCTAACTCTGGATTTCCAGAAAGGTGGAATGGCCTCCAAAACCTCCAGTCCGGCAAATCACGTTACAGAAAAATGGCTGCCTGCAGCGTGATCAATTAACAAAGCGGCACTTTTAAAGTTTAAATGAGCCAGACGGCTCTCCTCACCATGAGGGTAAGCTATACAGGTGGCGCAGGTTTTGGAGGTTGCAGCTGCCATCATCATGCACATGAAGTCGGATGCTTCTCGCGTAGTCTCCTCCTCTTGGTCCATGCGAGTAGCTGCTCTGGTCTCCAGGAGGCGCCGCTTGATGCTCTCGTAGACCACAAAGTGGATGACGGTCTCGGAGATCCCGGCGTAGGATGCGGACATGCCGCGGTAAAACCCGCGTAGCCCATCTGTCTGATACACTCTCCGCACACACTGCAGCGCACTCATCCGCCGCTCGCCACGGTTCCTGAGGAAGGAAAGGGACCAAGAAAGATGTAGCACTTTTCTCCAAGTAACTATAAATGCAATTGTGAAGGGTAGGATTGGAAGAATGAACGCTGTGGAGCACATGCCCATACTCCATATTATTAAAACAAACAAACAAAAAAAAATAAAATTACCTTGCGTCTAGTTGCAGTCGGGTCTTGATGAGCCAGATTGGATTGGTTGCAGTGATAGCTGTGAATCCTGGATGCAAATGAGATCAGATTTCTGATTAAGAAGTATAAAAGCAAACACACTATAATAACTGTGATCAGACACTATCAAGGCGTCATGCGGTGAAATCGGTTGCCAGATATCCAGCCACAGAATGTGTGATGATGTAAACAAGACCATAAAATACAGAGATTATCTTTTACATTTGCAATTGTAGCAATCTGACCCTGCCTCTTTCGGCTTCTTCCTGAACAGGCAAGGCATCAGCGCTCTAATGTAATTATGTGATAGTGCATTTGTTTATTCAAAAAAAAAAAAATAATAATAATAAAAAAATTTTTTTACATTTTAAGTAAGGCAAAAAAGTGAAAATTGCTCGATATGATCAATATGAAATTTGATCAAAGCCTCATGAAAAATCAGGGTTTCACTTTTCCACCCCACCAGGACATTATGAACCCTATAGAGCAATAATAATAACAATAAAAAAAATAAAAAAAAACATCTAGAATGCATTTTGTAAGCCGTTATAAGCTTACTTTAAAATATAAGCTTAACCACTACATGAAAACCAGGTGTGTTTAAAAATGTAGCTAAATGGCAACAGGAGAAAAAAAAAAAAAAAGGTTTAGAAACACTATATTAATTTATAATCTCCAGAAAACTAATAACTGCTTCCTGACTGATTCTTGTAATAAAGCTGTGGTATCAAGATATCGTCTTCTGCTTTCCATTTTAACCGACTTCAAAATAATAAGTGAACTTTGCTCTTACTCTAAATGTAGGCGATCAACTGGTGTGTCAGCTTTGCTTCTTTTGTTTTGCACTGAAGCTACATGGCTAAGATAGCCAAGGTTACGAGTAAAGGAAGTCTCTTACGGTCTCTCGGTTAGCGTCGTAACTGCGTCATGCATGGCACACTGGTATAAACACAAGTAAACGTTAGAAGTGATTTAGATGACGAGAGCTTTTCTTGGTTTTATGAAAGTATTTACTTTATGAATCTCCTTAAAGGAAAGCTCCACTCTGAAACACAGTAAATGATGTGTTTAGTGTTTGCGGTGCTAACGTGTTGAGTGCTGCAGTATTTTTGGTATTCCTGTAAGAAATTAGTAGATAACATTAAACAACAACAGTTAAAATGATGTATAATAGGAGAAAATATGTCGAAAAAAATAAAAGCTCGAGACCATGTTTTCGCTTTCACTATTTTCCCAGAATGCAATGCAGCTATACTACACAGTTACACTGAATTTCGGCAGAGACTCGTCTTAGTGTAATTAGTGGTCTAAGAGATGACCAGCACAATCACGTTTGAGGTATTAGCATGAAAGTTGAAGCTTACTCGGGACTGTGTTACAAAATAATTCTTAGACGCCCCCGAGGATCACATTAGATTGTGAAAGCGAGGTTTTGTCCTTGTTACTGAGGCAAAAGATGAATTTTAATGAGGCGAGTGCGTAATAAATGATGCAGCGCTGCCGCTACACTATGTGGAGGCTTGCAGTACTGAGGGGGTCGGTGCCGTGTGTGGAAACGCGTGAGGTGACTGGTGAAAGGTTGCAGGGGAGAGCTGTACCGGCTATGCTCGCAGACACCGTGTGCACCTGCATGGAGTCGGGCTTCAGCAAGCTGTTCATTCGCTCCTTACTGGTGGAGTACGCGGCAAAGTAAATCGCCCTGGAAATATAAAAGGAGAAGGATGTTAGCACACATGAAAATAATTTATGAGCACACACTCAGAGCCTAGTTTATCATCAGAGTGCCCTGACAGAACACCGTAAATAATCTGATTTCAGCTTTTCTCTTACAGTATATGCACTTGTTGATCTGGTGAATTAAAAAAAAAAAAAAAAAAAAAAATGGTTAAACTCGTTTGCAGGGTATTAATGAACGTTTCCTTAACGTACATGATATGTATATTTAATACACTAGTTGTGGATTTTAATTCATGAAACTATTAGTGACGTTACGGATGTTTATGGTCATGATTAGGTCACAGGATATGACTGGACGGTTACCTCACTGCGGACTTCTCCGATTTCCTGATTATCGAGATTAAACGATAAAACTATATTTTTATTCCTGAACTGCCCGTTTTCAATTCTTTGCAAAATAACCGGCACAAATAACAAACACAATTTGTTCTGCTCCAGTGCACTCGTGTCTGGGTCAGGGCGGACTTGGTGCACGGCCCCTCTGTACTCATTTTCCGGACAGCTCGTAGTGCTCCAGTGCAGATGTACGGTCATGTCAGCTTCAGGAAAAACCGGAGTCAGCGTTTGGTCTTCCGAACTGTTTAACTCTGCAGCTCTCATTCCCAGTCCTGGAGATGTCATGCACTGAAAATCACTGTTTTACCAGTTATTGATCAGGAAATGGCCAGGACATAATTAGGTAATGATCGAGAAATTATAAGATTATGATCAGGTAAAAAATAGGTAATAGGTCTTCAGACAGCAGAAATATGAGGTTTTAAAATATTTATATAACTTGGGCTCATGTTTAAATCACATTTTCACCATGTTTGCCTTTAGTACATTTTTATACAATATATATAGAAATTGGTTATGTAATGTCCACATGGCAGACTTTCTCCTGTGTTGATGCAACCGCTTACTGTTAATTACTTTCTAATTATCATCACAATTAACCTCATTTGTTAGATTTGACACTTCACTGCAGGCCCATTTTGTTTAAATCCTTTAGGTCAAACTATGAATAATAAACTGATAAACATTGACAGATTTTATTTCATATTAATGATCTCAAAACATTTTCAATTTCCAGTGACAGTCCAGTTGAGAGCATGTAAGATGGATAAAAGGGGGCGGGGCTTTCAGGTGATGTCATTTCATATTGGAGATACATATATTCTCCACAAACTGCTCCAGATTAATATGCTGATTTGCTCATTTACTGTTTTATCGGGGGAGAAAACATTACTATCATACTCTAGGGCTTTGCACAAAATGTGTTTTAACTGAATTCTTCTTAAACTTTCTTGCGTTTTCAGCCATTTGTTTCTCCCGTGCCAACTATTTTGAGACCTGTAGCAAGCATCAAATATGAAATGTGTTCATTTTGTGCATAGAATTGTAAAACGTCTCAGTTTAAACATTTGTTATCTGTGCTCTGTTGTGAGTAACATATTGGCTCATGTGATTTGAGAGTCTTTTAGTTTTCATTTTATTCAACTTTAAAGAACGTCCCAACTTTTCCGGAATTTGGGTTATATGTATATATACACACATATATGCTATCACACACACACACACACGCACACGTATTTTTTTTGTAATATGCAACATGTACCAATCTAAAACATTTAAGTATAATTCTATCCGAACTAACTGGATTTTCGAGTTGTGATGTGACATTTACAGACAGTAATGAAGATAAATACAGGAATTGCTGCACAAGATGAATGCATTTGACAAATCTTACTGGCGTTTTCTAGCAATGTCCAAAAAAAACCAGTGGAGGAAATCTAATGCACTCGTGAAATCCTCCAATGCACTCCCTAGGGTTACTGTGTAAATGAACAATTCTGTGGTGCTCCGTGGACGTTAATGTACAATTAAAGGGATGAACTTTAAACTAAAAGTTTGAGAATGCCTGCGCTGGACAGTACGGAACCTCCATAATGCATTTGGCCACGTGCAGAAGACGGGTGTAGTCTATAAAAATCACAGGAATGGAAAACCTGGAGCTTCTCAAGAGGCAGCGGTCCTCCTGAATGAACCTGAACAGCTCATAAAATGATTAATAATTAGCTGTTCACTTGGATCAATGACTTCTTCCGAAACATCAAGCTAAATTTACCTTGATCTTTAACACTCGACCCACATGCACATGTTCCAACAGCTTCATCTCTGATGACCTTTAGCCTTATTATGCAACAGTCAATCCTGAGAGCAGTGTGTGTGTCTAATAACTCAAAAAAAAAAAAAAAAAAAAAAGAGGCATGCCATAGTGTGTGTCATTATAAATACAGGCTGTTTCTAAATGCACCACAGTGATCCTCAGCCATAAACACACTGTCTTGTGTTGGACATCGTACACAGCCACCAGTGTATTACTGTTCAGTCTGTCCGGTGTTAACAAAAACAGAGCTGTCCTCAAGCCGGCGCTGTGACATTTGAACGAAAATACTATTTTAGCACTCATTTAACAGCCATAAAAATATCTAAATCACCCCCAGCAATCTGTGAACCCTTTATTTATACTGATATGAATCATTCTGTGCACCACATTTACCTGCATGGTGGGTTTCTTTTTGTGTCAGTGTTATTAATAGCAAGTGCGCGAGTGCTATAAGTAGCTAATTTAGGATCATCCCACCTCATATGAATCTGCTGTGAAATGCTAGTCAAATGCTTCTCTGCTCCTCACTAACCGATCCACCCTCAGCTACTCCGAAATCTTTTACCATGTCTAACGTTAATTCTCCAACAGGACAGTTTCACTAGAAATTGTTCCACCTTACTAGATTTCATTCAGGTTGCCCTCCAAGTTCTTCTATTGTAGGTATATACAGTACGTACATTAAGCTTTTTTGATCGCATATCATCGATCAACTGGATTAGTACCGGATTATAAGGTTGCAAGTAAAGGTAAAGTGTTATTTATTGGGTGTAAGCAGTTTCTGTGAACGCACAGGGTACGATTTTTGCCGATATAAGCGGTCATATAACTCTCCTGCTACCGTAACATGCAATCAGCTTGCAGTTTAACGTACTTGAGTGAAAATAAAGATGTAATCTTTTAACACTTCTCATAGACAAGACATTGGTATATCGGTCTCAGGAGTTTGGAAGCCAGGGGCGGTTTTTTAAGCAGTTAAATAATTTCAGTTAGTCACACCGGCTTGTGCATAACCTGAGAATCTGTATTTCACAATTACATGATCACTATACTGTTTAATTCATTGTTGTCAACGACTACAAAAAAGTCATGTACATTTATTCATTTGCAGATGCTCTTATTCAAAGCCGACACCGACACCAGACACTAAGTTTCCACTTCCAAGTATGAGACAGTTGTAGGATGAACAGAGAGAGACACAGCGAAACACAGAGGTTGGTGTAAGTGCTAAAAATGTGTTGCGATGTCAAACTATGACTAATTTATTTTTACAAGTCAGAGCAAAAAAAAAAAAGAGTACTTGTGTTGACAAGCAGACGGAATATTACCTCGACGGGGCAACTCCCACTAGATTGGGGCCAAGACCTCGAAACAAAGAACGAGGGCCTTCCTTCTCCAAAATCATCCTGAGAGAACGAGAGAGAGAGAGAGAGAGAGAGAGAGAGAGAGAGAGCGAGCGAGAGAGCGCGCGAGAGAGAGAGAGAGAGAGAGAGAGAGAGACTGTAAGAAACATCTCAAACACATTAAAGTCTGTCTTTAATTATATTTGGTATTTAGAAAACACATGAGTTCTTCAGTTCTCTTTCTGGGACAAACCTTGAAGGATCTATATAAGATTGCATTTATGCAAATCAAAACAAAAAGCTTCCTTAAATTATCCAACAAGCACATAACGAACCCAGACAGTAGTAGCTCCTTAATCCAGTTAAGTTGTTTGTTATTACTTATACAAAACTGCTAATATTATGTGAGGTGTAGTCAACTTTTCAGCCCAGACTCCACCCACTGAAAAGCAGCCTCCTCTTTATCTATAAACCTAAGCAGCATCCATTTTCTAGATAAATCTTATAAAGTCCAGCACTGACAGCGCACAATGTCCTTGGGACAAAAATGCCCTCGGTGTACAGCTGCAAACCCCCCCAACCCCAACCCCAACTCCCAACCCCCCAAATCCCAACCCCCCAAATCCCAACCCCCCCCAACCCCCAACCCAATTTTTTTTTATTACCAGCAGTAAGCATGAGAGCTCACACCCTTCTGTGGCTGAACATTTTATTGAGCCAAAAATCCTCTAATTAGATCACGAGACCATTCTGGCCTTGAGCTTTTCTCTGCAGCTCCCTCACCCTGCCTGTGAGCTATCCACAATTAAGGACAAGACAAGTTAAACGACAGCTAACCATTGACTCGTTACCAGTCATACCCAACACCACAAACATAATCCTATTCAGCGGTCTTGCATAATGATACGATAACCTATCCTCAGTATTGTTTATTGTTCTCTAAAGTTGACGGCAATGCAAATACAAGTGGTCGACTTGAGGCATGAACAAAGAAAGGGTGGAAGTGGTGCGCCAAGCAACTTGGCACTCCGGAGATCCTGACCTGAGTTGCGGAAAACGAAGGGCTGGAGAATACGAGCGCAGCGATTGGCTGGAGCAGGGGGAGTGTGTGAGTGGGACCGAGAACAGAACCGACTTTCATACAAAAACAAAAAGAGTGGCAGAGCAGAGCAGTGTATATGGAACGTAAAGAACAGCAACGTGTAATCCGATTCGATATGAACAAGATTTTATAACAAAGTACAAGAGCAGGCCTTCTCACATGAATGGCTGAATTAAAATCTCTCCCCTGATCTCTGAATTCATGTCCAGAGTTGTGTTTCAGTAGCGAGATCTCAGCCAAGCAGACTGAGAGTCAAAGCCACCACAGCAGGAGGGAGTGAGAACCTGGCAAGCTCTGCACTTACACACGTTCCTGACAATATCACAGGCAGACTGACGCCAAGTGCAAAACTGTCGGAAAGACTCGTATGATAAAGTAGCTGCTTACAAATGTAATTTTTTAAAATACAACAACATTAGATCCTGTATACTGCGGAAGGATTTAATTATACGTGTGAAGAGGGGTGGAGAATGTCCTGATGTGATGTGATTTTAGGTAGAACGTCCAGATGTGCAGCAATTTTGGGTAGAACATCCTGAAGTAAGGATCAGGCACTAAAATTTATATCACAAGTTAATTTGAAGCATGCACAGTAACGGTATATTCATTTTTTTTTAGTAAAATTTGAATATAAATGCTTCTGAAGAGGTAAAGCACTTCTATGGCGACCGCATGGCAGCTATCACTGCATTCTGAACGTAACGCTTGTAATTCGTTACCCATGCTGCAATCGCCACTGGAAAAATGTTATCGCGATAGGAGCATGATAGATCAGGGAAACAAACGCTGTGACTGATAAGACACAATCAGACGTGGTGGTTTGCCTCATCGCTTCCAAAAGACTCCGATTTCCCTCTATAGCTTTCGAACTGAAACGGGGCCAGTAAAATCTCCCAAACTCTCAGTTTAGGGGCTCAAAAACTCCAGACTATTATGGACACCAGGTGTAAATGTAGTGATGCGCTTTAAAACTAAAATGCCTTAGTGTGGACGTAGTGCAAGTGTACACACTGAGGAAAGTAACAAAGTACGCACTTGAGGCAGTGCAAGGGTCCGGGTGTAGCCACACGGGTCATGGTGGCGCCGTTCACTGTGCTGAGCTGAACGCTGGAGATGTAGAGTGTTATGTTGGAAGACTGCAGCCTCGTCTTTACCACCTCCAACGGACACGTCAGAATGGCTCCCACCGTACCACCACACCTACAGAGAGAGACAGAGAGACAAAAACACAACTTACTATGGCTGCTTTGACCGTCGGCTTGTTTCGGAATCACAAAATGACCCGTTTTACATTCACTTAGCTCCGCTTTGTTTATAAGGTCATCCCTAGCTACCTCCAGATCATCCCTTAAGCACAACAAATAACGTTTCACGGGCAGAAAGCTGAAGCTCTTCAATCAGTCTTAAGAAGCACTGAATGTTCTTTTGTCTTTCAGCACCTTTAGCTAGATATTGCATTTGGCTCAACTTGTTCTGATGTAAAACTGGTTCACTTCGACTTCCTCTAGGACGTAGTGTGCTGTTATAAGTAAAGCATTATCCGAAGACATACGTGGGAGCTGTGCTCTATCTGGAAGACATCCAGCGTCTAAGGCCGCGTCGGTAGATGGGTGATTGTCCACCTGCACCGACACACCGCTTAGCTGTACCCTTATTTGCTATTTTATTCACTTGCTGAATATGAAAACGCTTCTTTAGAATAAAACAAGTACTCTAATACGTTCGAATTCCAACTTACTTCACAATACTTTTAGCTCAAAATGGAAAATTCAAATTCAATAATAACGTTTGCACTGTTCGGTCGGTGTAGTGGCATTAACGTGGAGATTTGGAAAAGCAAAAGTTACAGCACCGAAGAGCCCTAATTTGCTAAAAACCCATCAGTGCCACGTAAGTGCCATTTTATTCTGAACCAAACCAAGGTTTTAAAAAGGAACAGCCAAAGCCTCACTGATGAACCATGTTTACTCCTAACCTGCTGCTACTGAAAAACACAGAGAACAATATAAACGAGTACTTTATTTCAGTTATACTATCACATAGGTGGTCCATAACACCTTCAAACTAAAGGCCAGGGTCAGACTGTTATTTGAGCAACGTTCAACACGTCTATTGTCAATTCAAACCAAGTCAGACAATGCAGGTTAATCTCAGTCATGACGATTCAAGGTCAAGGAAGAGAAGACAGCAATTAAGTCACAAGCTGGAAATGGGCAGATCTCTCACACACACACACACACATACACACATACACACACACACACACACACACACACACACACACACACACACACACCCTGTGTCTGGAATCTCACGCGCCCTTTCTTTCCTCTTGGCTGCATGGTCTCTGTTCGTTTATTTAATTTTCCCTCTGATCAGCACTCGTGGATGGTAAGAGCGTGCTCATGGGTGCTCGCGCATGTTCGCGTTTACGTGTGCGCATGCAGAACGGTGCCAGTTACAGCGGCTCAGTGCACGGAGAGCATTAGTAGCAACAATAATAAAGGAGATGCGTAAGAACGGGTGCGTTTCAGCTGCAGTGGTTTCTCGTTTTACAACTTGATTGAAGAAATAAATGGCATCTGCAGCTTTTCTAGTCTTGTTTTACGTGCTCGAATATAAACTGCAGTAAAGTTTTGTACAGTTGCACTCGATAATTGCTCAATTGTTCTCCTGTGTGAGAGGGAGTGTGTTGAGTTTTATAAGTTTTATTGTTTTGTTCTGCAGAAGAAAACAATAAAATTTCTGAACTCACTCCATCTCATTTTTATTTTATACTTACTTTCCCCAACTTCTTGCAGTGGAATGAAGACCATTGTGTCTCAATGTTTGTAAAAGCAGCCTCTCGCCCCTTTTAAAATACCGTCTATTCATATTCACGTATTAGAAGGGTGAACGTTAATCCTGTAGCCATTACATACGAATGTGGGATGTGCAGTGCTGGTATTTAGATCCTCACCACGGAGCAACACAACACAAAATAAACCCTGCTCACTGCGGAGACACGAACGCTCACTTTCCTCAACGTCACATGCGCAAAGCAGAAACTTCACATTCACGTCAAAACTAAAATAAACTCTGAAAATATATGACACGATATATTTTATTGCTTTACTTGGGCAGGATCATGTCTAAAGAAAGAGTATGGAGCTCATTGTTACGTTAACCTCATGATGTCTCACACACACACGCACACACACTTCTACTTCCTGGTCTACATGACTTAGCACTTTTCCTCCAAATGCACAACGGCACTATAGTTACAATCACTACTCGGGTTAGTTACAAGCCAAATATTTCTTTGGGAATTTTTATAGTTGTAAAATGCACATAATGGTGTACATGGTCAAGCTGTTCGTTATTTTTTTAAACGACAATGGCTCGTGCCTTCAGGATGTACATGTGCAAGTCTTAAAAAAACAAAACAAAAAACCCCACTGTGTTATGGCAAAGGCTTTTACACACCGCACACGACGCAAAATTGCGAGGCAAAAGTGTGACTTTTTAAAAAAATATTTCACATTCTATTTCGTGCTCGTTTGGTGAATGATGGAGTTGTCTAGCAGTGATAAAGACGTGATAATAATAATCACGCTCTGAAGAAAGGGAGTTTTGGGCACGTTATCAGTACGCAGCAAACCAAGTGTACGGCATTACAGCAGGAGACCATCAGCTAGTTAATCATGCCTCAAGCAACCTCAGCGCCTCACAAGGATGTTGTAAAATGAAGTTTAAATGATTAATGTGATGGTGCAGTGAATCAAAGCTTAATGTTTCACAGCAGGTTATTCTGACTGCAGTTAGGTAACAGTTCAAATATTAAACATTCGAGTGACGCTTTTTGAATATTAGCCTTCCTGAATTGCTCGTCGTCTCCTTACGGCTATGCTTTAGTTCACTGAGGTGCCGCCAGAAACTGCATCCACTTCCTCGCAGCATGATCACAGACCACATGCTACACGTCAAGCCTGTTAGCGGAATCACAATAGCTCGAGTTGTACCGACTGGACCGACCTGGAGGACCAGATCCACGTTACACCTCACGCCTGGCCTTTAGCATGCGCGGATGATGCAATGCAGAGAGCAGAGTTTTGTCATGAGTGATCTCGAAATACATCTCGATATCTTTGACTTCTTTGAGAGAGAACTAGTTCCGAATTACTGGTTTACACAATAGGTGCTTTCGGACTGGAGGAACTTTTCACAGTTCTTAGGACTGCTGGAGGAAGAAGCCCCTTATTTGTGTGTTCGGACCGCAGGAACTGAGAATGGTTCTTAGAAGGCTGTTTTAGGGACTTTTTTAGCTCCTATTTCAGGGAAGGTACTTTTCCAGCACAATCGAACCCATGAGAGACGTAATGTGCACGGGGAATAAGTGTAGTGAGAAAACAGGATGAAATGATAAAACAGACAGAAACCTACACACAAAAAAAAAAAACAACAAAAAACAAAAAAAAACAATCCACATGACAACGTGCTGTTAACAGATGAGAGAAGCGGAGACCTGAGGTGGAGTGGCTGGAAAACAAACAAAAAAAATAGACTATAAGAGTTTGATTCAAACAAAAATGCATGACATGCCTAAAATCATCATGAAAATCATCAGCAATGGATTTTCTAATTGCCAGGTGGGTATATATGAAAGAAAGAACGATGCGTGTGCACTTCCTCTGAGACTCGCGGCGTGAGGGGGGATACGTGACATGTTCAAAGTCATAAAATCACTGAAAACAATCATCACTGGTGGATTTTCTAAGTGCCAGACAAGCCTAGTGTACATAGAAAATCTTCGTACTGAACAGCTGAATCCAGTTCGCCTGGAGTCGGATACTGAGACTTAAATCTGTGTCAAAGGTTAGCAGTGTAAACAACAGCTCTTAATGTTATTATGGAAAAAAAAAAAAAAAAAAAAAAAAAAAAAAAAAAAAAAAAAAAAACACACAGGTAAATGGAGAGACAGTGAAGTCCAGACGTTATTGAGCCTATATGCGAAGTAGGAAATACAAAGCACTTATGTCATTTCAGCGTTCCTACTGGAGGCACGAACGCAAAGAGAAATAAGGCCCTTAAAGGTGTGTCGTTCTCAGGGATGTGAAGTACCCCAGGTGGTAGTCCCTCTCAGGAAGTCCCTAGAACTGTTTGGTCCAAAAGCACCTAATGGCTACTCTTTGGGATTTTATAAACTGTTCTGTAATTTATCCAACATCCGTCTTGAAAATGTCCTGCGTGAGTTCTTTGATCAATTGTTTCAGTTCGTAAATACGAAATGAGAAAACCAAACTGATCGCTTTGTATAGGTTTGCTTCACATCTGAGTAACCCTCAGCCGAACTAAATATACACAGATGGGAATTGTGAAAAGAGCTGAAATACTGTGTATTTTCTTATTTCACACATCCATATCCATATCTTTTGGTAGCAAAATCTTAAGCTACAAAGTTAAAAAGAAGGCAGGTTTGTAGCTCAGGTTTGTGCAACAATGAGCTGTAAATGTTAATCACATTGTGTTCAGCTGACCTGCATGTAACAAATGATTACAAGTTGGTGTTTAAATCAGGGTTTCTCAAATGTTCTGTAGCCTGGAAGCCCGTTCAGTTTAAAAACAAACAAACAAACAAAGAAAAGCAACAATCCAGAGACCCCTCGTGATCATAGGCCATTTTTATTTTATTTTGTATTGTTATTATGTTATTCATTGCTTCATCTTCAGTCACTGATTTAAATGTGTATCATATATATATATCTATCCAGAAGGAGAGTGGACAGATCAGCACCCGGGTCACTAGACACTCTTAGGTTGTTTTCACACTTGGTCCGTTTTGCTGACCCCTGATTCCTGGAGGACTCGGGCGCGGTCCCTCTGCACGCACCCGAGTTCGGAAAACAGAGTTCACATCAACTAATCAAACCAAACTAACGGTTCAAGCGGACCTGCACCCAAGCTAAAGTGTAAAAACAGCTCAAGTTTCTTATTTGTAACTGTTCAGTGGACAGGAAGGTTCAGTAGCCTGATGTTACAGCAGTTACCACTGTTTTTTGAAAATACTGACTTTTGAAACAGTTTTTTTTAACTGTACCCGAGGACCATCAACAGGAGCTATTTTTACTAGTTGAACAAACGTGGAAGCAGTGAAGAAACAGAGCAAAGTATATAACAGTGTAGTGCTGAGGTGTCATACAGTGCTGTTAATAGCAAGAAAGCAGCAGCCAAACGTATGCAGCACCGTGCACGTGAGATACGAGAACAGCACAGCTCACAGACAAAACCTTAACCAAAGACTTACTGATATTTTTAAAGAGGCAACCGAGGTATTTTTTTTATTCTTCAGTGGTGTCTTTAAACACAACTTATCATCATGATCATCATCATCATCATCATCATCAAGCCATGCAAATTATTTACATTTCGTTCAAACGCGCTCTGCTTGTCTCCGGCTATGACAAATAAAAATAAAATACATTTTTGAAATTTAGGACACGAAGTTAACCAAATATGCTATTTTAGGGCCGTAGTTCCGTTAAGTCCAAAAGTTTGCGCACCCTATGGATTCCCCGTGGGGGGGATAGCGGGAAGATGGCAAACAAGCAAATGCTCGCGCAAATCTGGAAGAGCTACAGAAACATCACGACTCTGTAAGCACCGTTCAGGGGATAGAAAAGGTCAGAAGAAGTTATAGTTAGGCAAACAATTTCACAAGTAACCTTTAAAGACACGCCGAAGGAGCGATCAGTTTATAACCGATATTCAAGCTTCAGGATTGAACATTTTTGGTACTGAACTTGTGTGAAGCCTGACACAATAACATTACTGCTGAAAACTTTTCTTTGCCTTGTACAATGTGTCCTACGAAAACTTTTATACTCACTGTATAATCAATACAGATGTTAGCTCGCATTTTAAGCGAGCTATAGGGGCTCGCTTAAATTGCAAGCATGTTGCGCAATAAGTAAATAAATAAATAAATAAATACGCAAGTGAATAAACGTGATCAGAGTTTGGTGCAAAAAAATAAGTGAAGTACAAAATTACCTCTGGAAAATCTAGATTTATTTTCACTTCGGACTTGCTAAAATGTCCTTACTATAACTTTAATATATACAGGATTGTGCAAAAGGTTGTAAAGATGACTTCAAAAACAATCAAATTAAATCTTTCTGCTTTACTACAACGTGCAGTAAACAGTACTAAACTAAACAAAGTTAATATTTGTTCTAACGACCCTTTGCTTTCTTTTTTTTCTTAAATACTCGTCCCAGGTATAACGTGTGCAGATTTCTAAGGAAATGAGCTTCTCCTGACTCGGACCGTCACACAGGCTTGTTTTTTTGCAGCAAAACCCTTCACGTTTTTGTGAGTTGGTTTTTTGTCTGAAAAGTCAAGTCTCTTACATAACATTACTGACATGCAAACATTTTTCAAATACAATTTTTTCCCTTGGAAAAGAAATGTTCAGAAATGCAGAATTCACAAAAATGAATCTATAATGAAAATGTGTTCTAAAAAAAAAAATAATAACTTTTGTGCATGACTTTTGCACAGTGCTGTATAGTTTATGAATGATTACTTTTAGTTCTGGGGAAAAAAGCTGAAAGAAACTCTTCATGAGTAAGAATGACAAAAATCCTTTGTGATCATGGCAAACACTGGGGTTTTTTATTACCACGCTTCTATTAACTGCACTTCTTGTTTGTTTGTTTGTTGTCTTATAATCGATTTATTACCCACTTCCCATTGTCCAGTTAAGCTGAAATTCTGCACACAGCCGTAATCTCGATGACAATACACGAATCAATTAACAGATTTACCAATTGTTCACATGAAAGCGTAGTTTTTAAAAATGTATTTTTATACACATATATATATTATTTTGTTTGTTTGAAAATTCTATTTCATTGTTTTAAGGGATCACAAATACATTTTCACACTGATTATGGGTAGAAAATGTATTAAAATGGGTTTCACTACAGTACAAGTCACCTGGAGAGAAAGAGTGTGTGTGTGTGTGTTTTATATGCATTTATAAGGCCATGTGCTGACGATATATAGATACTCACCTTATTTGTATTATAGACTATGATATGTGGTGTGTGTTTTCTATAGACATTTGTAAGGATGAGTATTGAAGACAGACAGAAAGACAGAAGGGTGGATGGCTAGATAAACAAACAGATATTTGATATTCACCTATTATTTGTATTACAGACTATGATGTGACGTGTGTGTGTGCGCGCGCGCATGGTTATTATTATTAAGTGGTCTATGAGAGATGATACTACATGTGTACAGGTATCGTATTAATGTAAGGTCACTCACCCTCCAGCAAGCAGATGAACCAGAGTGTCTCTACGACTCATCCTCACACATAATCCGCACTTCAGTTCAATAAAAAGCCGCTATCCGTCGCCCGGAACAGTGCTGAAGCTGAGGCAGTCTCCTGACCCTGATACTCTCTCTGAACTTCAGCAGCGCCGCGTGCAACTCACGAAGAAGAAAACCGCGACAAGGAAACTCGCTAGCTAACTAGCCAACTGTATTTTCACTCTACGCACCTGCTCACGTTAAAAAAAAAAATCCATTTTTTTACCCTTTTTCCGCGATATATTCATATCGAGTCCGTGTCCCACCAGCAGCTACATAAAGTTTATAGACACATTTCTTCCAATCTAGTTTTCAGCTCTTCCCCCCCCCCAGACGTGAGACTTGACCAAACTCACGCTCTTCGTTAGTAGGATACACACCAAATTAAACAAAATAAAAGTGCCCTGCATAGGGTGTACAAGACGCTGTTACTATGCCGACTAGTGTCCTCTAGTGCACGTATATAGGGAGCTACTACTATTTTGAAATCCAGCCATTGTTTTGGCGACACGTTGCTATGTTTCATGGACCAATCAGGAGGCGGCAAAAACAGAGCTTCTGATTGGTCGCTGCGTCTTTGCACGTCTGTTTCACGTGATACTGCTGATGCTGAATGAAACGTGCGACTCGTGCACGGATAAACAACAGAATTAGGCAGGGACTGTGCAAACATTAACTTACACTCAAATTTACCTCGAATGTGCCTGGTGCTGTTAACCCTAGGCTATAAATAACGTCTCCCTTAACCCATGCACACCAACAAATCAATACAGAGTAAATACAAACGTGACAACACAAAGCACAACACACAAATTAGATTAACAGTCCAAATGTGTATAGAGTGACTATGTAAGGGATAATGTACAGCAAGCCGGTCATTATTGTGCAATAAACCAAAGCAGGGTGATGCAAGACCCTGATAGGAAGTGGATGGATCTTGAATCACCCTGAAGGGGTTTATTTTGCAGTAATGGGTGGCATGCTGTACTTTAGTCCTCTTATTACATGGCTACTTACTAAAGAAATCAATCTTTTGACACAAAATATTGATTTAAAAATGATCTTATTGCTTCCGCTAATGATGTGGTCCATAGCATGATGTGGTCTGTTACACATAGCAACAGTTTGTGATAACAGACCATGGAATGCAAGTAACCAATCAGAATCGAGTATTCAGAAAAGCCGTGTAATAAAATATAGTTAATCGGAACTATCTGCAAAGTACAGGACATAACAGGGGACGTAGTAACACAAAAACAGCCGTGGAAAGCTGTGCTTGAATCATGTCACAATCAGTTCAAATCGATATACACTATATGTTCAAAAGTATGTGAACACCTGACCATCACACCCATACGTGGGTCTTCCCCAACCTGCTATACCAAAGTTGGAAGCACAGAATTGAACAGAATGTCTTTATATGCTGTAGTATTACAATTTTACTGGAATTAAGGGGCCCAGACCTGTTACAGCATGACAATGCCCCAACTGACACAATATGAAGTTGTCTCAGTGCTTCCCAACATTTTCTCGCTGTTTAATTTGCAGTCCCTCATTAGAGAATCCTACACCTAAGCCATTTGTTTAATTGGTATCTAGTCATGTCATCAGTCACTTTACAGCAACTACACAACAACAGCTATACTCTCTAATCATCAAGGCTTATGCTTAGTATTCAAAAGTAAAAGGCTTAAGTAACAGAATTCAAAGAGCAAATTTAACAAATGTATTTTATAAAATAGCTCACTTTTGGATAAAAAAGCAAAAACAATCTCTCAATCCCACATACACTTGCATTTGTGGCTCAATGCCCTGTTGAACTCAGTTTTATTTGAACGATGCCTTTAATTAATGTGCATTGTCTCAAACATCTTGACAGAAGTTCAGATATATCCAGCGCTAGAGCTGTAATGACCAAGCCAGACAAAAAACTTATAACAAGAAACCTTGAAAGGAACCAGACATGATAAATAAACATTAAATTTCCACCTGTAAAAAGGTGAGGTGAAGGAGAGGGTGTTGCCCAGGGGATTTGAAACAAACACCAATATACCAGGTGTATAGATTACAAAAGTAGGTCTTTATAGACATCCTTGGATTAATGAATGAATTAGCAGTACATGCAATTATTTTAAGTCATAGAAGAGTTTTTTTATTCTTGAATCTGATTACTAAGAAGCTGTTGAATAATTTTCCATACCAGTAGCTCTGAGAGTAGTGCAGTTGTTTTTGTCTTATTAACGTCAAGAAAGAAAAAGAGAGACTGATGAAGCAAAGTTTTTTTCTGCTATAACATAAATACTAAAAATTATCTTGTCTCGCAGATATTTAAATAGAACTATAAACGGTATAAAATGTATCATTCTTTAATTAATAAACACTGAGATCATTGGAAAATTGCTGTCATATTAAAGTAATAAAATAAGTCTGCCCTAGGTAAGCTGTTATTGGAAAGTAATAAATTTTGCAATGGTATCAGTAAGTCTTTACGCTTCATAACACCCTGCCGTCCTTCGCTATCAGGAAAATCAGGAAACAATTAGATGTTCTATCCAAAATACACCACAACAGGATGTTTCGTTGATTGATGACATTGACATTGCATGAGTCATAAGAAATACTTTATTATTATCAAGCTTGGAAAGTAACGGAATACATGGAACAGCGTTATGTAATTAGGATATGAAAAAAGGCAACTGTATTCTGTTATAGTTAAAGGAAAAAAAGTTGTAATCTGATTACCGATATTTTAAAATAAGGGTTGCAGCAATTAATAAAAAAAATCTATAAAAATCGTTAATAAAAATGATTGCCAATAATTTTATTATTAGTTGAACTGTTACACACCGCGCATGCGCTACGTCACTTCATAAAAACAGATTTGAGTGAAATGGCGGCGCAGAAACATCAGTAGGACTTTCTCTATGGTATGAAACTCTTTACAGTACACTACCCTGCTGGCCTCATGACATAACTTGTGTGTTAATGTGAGTAATATTATCATTCATTTGCAGGAATGAGGAACAGTGGAAGTGTGATGCTCCTGCTTCAACTGTCCTTAACAACGTTGTTATGTTTTGTTAGACAGCAAGTAGCGAAGCTATTTGATTTGATTAGCATAAAAGTGTAAACTAGCCTATTTTTCAGACCCAGTAGCACTGATAAACAATTGTATATAATAGATGTATATTTAGCATACATAACATACTGTATGTATGCTTTGTGTGTCAAGTCATCAAGTTTCCATTCTGCTTTTGGTTCACAAGTTGATCCCAATAAGAGTCGATTCACTAACCTCGGATGTTGAAAATTAAGAGTCAACTGCAAAACCTTAGAGTCGATTCCACACACTGTAAGTGATTTGTATCACGTGCACACGACAAGCAAAATGAACTTTGCATCGGAGACTTTCAATGAGTAAAATAGGCAGTGTTTATTTTATCTTTATTTTGAATTTGTCTGTTCAAAATTTGAACAAATCATGACTTGAAATGTAGAATGCTGCATATAAATATTTTAAATAAATATCTTTTGTATATAATATATTTTTAAAAAATAAATCCAATCAAATAATCAGGGAACAATAATCAACAGATTAACTGATTTTCAACATAACTGGTAGTTGGAGTCCTAAAATATATTTTTAAATAAAGAACGATACACTACCATGTACATGTGCACATATTACAACACTTCATGAATCTCGCATTACCACACTGGTCTCACGTGAAATCATTGCTAATCTTATAATGGTACCTGGTGAAAACATGGGTTCACTGGGTGGAAATTTCACCATTATTTTGCCTTTAAACCAGAAAAGGGGAACAACATCACAGTACAGTGTAAGTTCTGCCTTTAAGCTGAGGAAATGCTGTCACCATCCACATATTTGGTATTGAGGTAAACCAAATTAATAGAAAGTAATCAGTTACATTACTTTAATTTTGTGGTAATTACATTAAGTTGCTGACTACATTTTTGGCAGGTAATTAGTAACTGTATCAGAATACATAACCGTCCCAACCCTGATTATTATTTTACATCACTGCTTACAACAGCACTGTTACATTCTCAAATCTGATTGTCAGAAGATGTTGATTAGTTTTCTATAACAACAGTTCTGATAACAGAGCCATGATCCACATCACTATATGTAGCTATAAATGAATTGAAAGTATGACATACTATATAATTCTAGAAAATAAAAACAATCACTGGAAATCTGCTGTGGGAAAAAAGGAATGAAACATTGTCACATGTTGGAAAATAATTGACACTGCTTCATGTTAGGCCACGTTATTGATTTTTATGTCCTATAACAGCACACTGCTTGAGTATCATAATGTTGCATACTGAAATGTCCTGACAGTAAACTGAGGGGAACTTATTGTCCTCAAAAAACCTCTGTCCTGGAAAGCATAATGCCCTACTCTGCTAATATTTGCCTATCCTGATGACCAGGGGGCAGTTTTAAGGGGGGGATGCCATTCCCAAGGGTAAAAAGAGACATAGTGCATCCTTCTGTGTAAAACTGATATCTGCCTTCTCCTTAAGATTAATGATATTCATATTTATTGATGTATGACACCACTGATACTCACTAACTAACTTTCACCACAGACCCTCTCTGATCAAATCCTCAGTCAGGCTCACCTTTACAAGTTGTACAAGTAGACAAATACATCTATTTCCTTATTTAATGGCTGCTGAGCGATTCAGGCTGGTAGAAAAATCAAGACGGACTAGTTTTCTTTTCCCCCTTCTAGCTGTTTATACACTAAATTTGACCTTTGACACATAAAACTCCAAAACTGAAGGAATATTTCCAAAACCAATTGGCTTTCCAGCCACACGTAAATAAACCCTGAATGGAGAGCAGAAATACAAAAAGAAAAAAAGCTTAGGTGCAAGTTTAGCATAAGGACCAATATGAGCTAAATATTGATAGAAAATTTGATTTACTAAATATAGTGTATCTGAAAAAAGAATTTTTGACTCTCCCATATAATGATAATAAATATTTTTAAAAGATAGTTCCTGACAGAACTTCAATCCAATTAATTTCAATATTAGATGTACAGTATAAATGTTAAATGTATTTTATACGACAGTTAGTTCTGGTTTGCTAATTCGACTGGTCGAGAGACATTCCAAGAGTGCTGATATGAACTATAACTGCACTGGGAAGTTTCACTGTGTGTATCACTCCACTCATCTGTTTTCACCACATAAAATTCCACTTCCTAGTTCGAAGCAGTTACTACAGTAGAGTTAGCGACATCATCAGCAGACAGGGCGAAGGAGCATTTTCAGGAATAGATCTTTTGGCCTCAAATATGAAAGCTTTAAATATGAAATATAAAAGAAAGGAATGTACCAATAAACCGGAATTTAATCGGAAGCAGCTTTAACAGGAATGTACAAATCATTGTCAGCTAGCTCACCAACGTGCCATAAAGTGAGCGTGGCTTTTTCAGGATCTATTTCCACTAGTGGAGCAAAAATAAACAGAACATATGGATGTATTGTGTCCAAAATGTCACTTAATATTAATTTCTTGTTCCTAGAACGGTTGATTAAAAGCAAAATCGCATTCAAGGTTGTGCTGTTGTGCTGAATATCAGCACAGCCCTGATTAGCTCCGAATCACAGCCGTACTGATATTCAGTACAACAGCTTAAATAAAGGACGTTTTCACAAAGTGTCCATAAAAGATTTTTGTATAGAGCTTTAAACTGGCACGAAGTGTCTCTAGAGAAATATAATGGCAAGGGAAAACTCCCTGAGACTTCATGAGGAAGAAACCTTGAGAACCAAAAAGGGAACTCAAAAGGGAGCTTGTTCTCTTCTGGGTGACATCAGATAGTGGGATTATAAATCATTACAGGTTACAGGCGTGTGAGGAAACTCAAAGTGTTATCAATGGATGTTCGATATGAGCAGATTGTGAATAAGATTCCTGAGCACAGGACAGTTTTTATGATTACAGCAGCAGCGCTTAGATACAAATTTACACTATCCAAGTGAGATTATGTACGTAAGCAAGGGTGAGACTTTAAACAGTTTTTGGGAAGTGCAAATCTTTGGGGTGTTTATGTGGAACCATCCACAACAGCAGGAAATGAGTCAGAAGTTCAGAAACTCCAAGCAGAAGCAGAGCATCAGGGAGAATCGTTCCTGTGGTCTGGTTAGACTTTTTGGTTTTCTTGTAGGATCTCAATTCACAACCCTCAAGCGTACACTGCTTGATGTATAATATGATTCGCAATCAATTTCAATTCAACTCATAATCTATGATCTGATTATAAATGATTTGCCTTTTTTTTTTTTTTACGGCAATCTCTATTTTATATTTATACAGCTACAAAACATTAACCATGAAACAGCTAAATTATATATGAGCTAGAATTCATGATAAGTGCACTAACACAAACAAGGCAATACACAGAACTGCGAGGACATGTCCAGCTCCGCGTGTTTATGTGTACAGTATGTCTAGGTGAGTAGCATGGAACATTAACATAAACACACGGCGTGTTTCTGCATCAACCACCACGTATTCTCTGTGGAAATCTCCAGTCCCCCATGCCTGTGGTGTGTGTATGGTACGGTGAGGAAGTTCAGCCTTAGCAGTGACTCATGTTTATCTGTGTGGCTTTCAGTCTGGATGAATTATTGCACTGTCTGGCCTAACACATCATCCAAAACTCTCACACCTGCTAATCGCACACTAAGTGCACCATTGCTCACCAAACAAATTCTGATGTCAGTGTGAAATATTTAGCCTGGATGGGTCTGTTTTATAAATGGCAAAGAAAGCTTCTATTAAAAATACAAATGACAGGAGCAGAACCTGATGTGGCCTTCTGCTGTTGTATCTTATCCACTTCAAGGTCAATGTTTAGTCCTTTTCTGCTCACCATGGATATAAAGAGTGATTATATGAGTTTTCTCTATCTCGTATCTTTAAGATAAGAGTGCATTATTTTATTTTAATAATCAAAGTTCAAAATGTTTTTATTCTGCCTGATGGCAAACTCTTTTTACCTTTCACTCTTTGTTTTAGTCCTTGGTTTGTTTCCACAACCCATGTTTTTGTGGTGAACCTTGAGAGTAAACAGTAACTGGGCCACAAGGGGAGATATTTTGCTGATTATGCAGATTTTTGCCCAAAATAAACACACATAAAGCACATGTTTATTTGACACAGGTCTAAAAATACCACCTAAAAATAAATATGATAAAATGACCCTGCTCTCTCACCTCACCTGATCCGATAGTAAATAAGGGGATAAAAACAGAGGTTCATTTATTAGCTGTGCAAATGTGGTACTTCTGAAGCACCTGATACACTGTCTGTGTGTGTGTGTGTGTGTGTGTGTGAGAGAGAGAGAGAGAGAGAGAGAGAGAGAGAGAGTACACACTCTCATTATATTTATATTGTTCAAATGTTTGTTCAAACTGTCAAATTTTATTCAACACGCATTTTTATTCAACACGTCATCAAATGTTTTCATCTAAATATGAATCAGAAGCTAGTAGGATTATTAGATTTTTTTAAAACGGATTTCAACTGTTTTTATTATTATTTTTACTTTTTTATTTATTTCAGCGGTTTCAGCAAACTATCCACCAGGTGGCGGTATTAGCGTCCAGCTTTGAGTCGCCATAAATAGAATAAACACAAGAAGAAATGGAGACCTGCGATGTTGCCAGATTGTGCTGAATAGCACTGTTACCGCTGCAACTGGTTGATTTAAAAATAAGAGTCTGTCAAAATGATACATCAGATATAAAAAATAATACTAATAAAAAAAAAAAACCACAGAGTAAGGTAAGTACTATGTACGTTGTTGGGTAATCTTTTGAAAAAATTAAAGCCACTTAATTGAATTCCTCTTATCCTTTTTAGTTCTTTCTAAAGTGAATCAAGGAACATTTTATTTATAGTCATTTTAAGAACATTTTATTTATAGTCCACAGTCATGCCTTTAATATTTTAGTACAACATATGTCATCCTTTAAGTTGTTCCAGCTGTAGTTTATAATTTTCTGTGTTTGGGTTTGTAAAAGTGCTGGCTTCTGCTGCTTTTTATGCATCGGTTCTGTGCCCTTTGTTCTGTGGTACTTTTAGTGAGGTTCCTGACCCACAACACTCAGAAATATAATTATCACCATATATAACCTGTGGTAAGGGATCGCTGTATCTGGAATGAGTTTCTGTATTTAATTTATGAATTGAATTATCTAACTTCATAGACTTATAATAGCATAATCATGTTTTATCTACTCAGTAATTACTGTGTGTTGATTTTATATCACTTCTGAAACTAGTGTTCAAATTTTATCAATTTTGTTACACAAGAATTTATTTGCACAAATATCTATCTATCTATCTGTCTGTCTATCTGTCTGTCTACTTAATTTTTTTAAATTAAATAAATGTATTGTATATTCATAATTATGAATTATTATTAATTATTTGTATTTGTTGACAATAGCTACATTTATTAATTTATTCCTTCTTTTTTGTTTTTGATTAAAATGCAACGCAATTATTCATTATTTTAGATTTTTAGATTTTGGATTTTTTTTTTTACTTATTTTGTTTTTTATATAAAACATGGTTAAACTAATTATATAAAAATATGCTTATACTGAATTTATATGCTTATGTATTTATTTGCATACTGCATTTCTGCTTTCTTACTTACGTAGTTTACTTACTTAGCCTTCTTATACACCTACTTGAATGCTTACTTACATTCATGCTTACTTACTAACTAACTAAATTTCTTACCCACTTACGTCCTTATTTACTTACATACTGACTCATTAACTTTGATTTTGACACTGTGGAAACCTGCATACGCCGTTGCTATATAGGAAAATTGGTGGTGATATTGTTCCAATCTGGCAACCCGGAGCTCCATCTGCTCTTACGCCTGTATTTGGGTGTTATTTCCGGTTGACGTTCGCCCCAGCCTGCAGCGCTGCGTGTGATTACAATCAGTAGATAATTATCTACAGGTAAAGCTGCATTTTTAAGTTGTTTGGAAGCTGACTGTAATATCATTGTGGGATGCTTCACTGCAGTCGCTGTTTGTTTTGGAAACGGATGTTTTTGTAGTGAGAGTGTAAACGTGGACAGTGTGTGCTGTGTTGTACCTGTGTGTGTGTGGTTTGGGCAAGACTCTCTCTCTCTCTCTCTCTGTGTGTGTGTGTGTGTGTGTGTGTGTGTGTGT
>JAQQZX010159482.1:0-27817 GCA_030068355.1 Notoglanidium maculatum
GAAGGTGGGTTTGTGCCCATAGGCGGCGTTGTTGCTGGTGATGTCTGGTAAGGACCTGCCTTACAACAGGCCTACAAAGCAGCCCTCTTTCATGATTTCTTAATTTTCTCACAATAAAAATTCCAAATAACTATAAAGCCTTTTTTTGTTTTCCTTTTATCTTATTATACCATTGTTATCTCATTATCTCATCTTTAATCTTTAATCAGATAATGCTCATTAGTGTCGCTGCAGGGTGTAGCCACTAAGTCACAGGATCTCGCTCGCTGACGAGCTGGCTTGCAAGTTTGAAAAATAAAGACTGTATCTGGTTTAAAATGTTGGTGCTTTGCCCGGTGCAATTTCCCAGGAGAGAAAAAAGACAAGCCAGTACTGCAAAAAAAAAACAACAACTCTGCCAACTGTGTTCTTACAAAAGCTGAAATCTGTTGCCCCAGAGAAGAGCAGGGGCAAACCGAGTTCAGGCACAGGTGAGATAGATCATGTTTTGTTTTTTTTTTTTTTTAGATTTTAGAGTTTTTGGATTTTCTTTCCCTTAAACTGATATCCAAGGATAGCGTTGTATTAGCTTCTGCTAAGTGAGAGAACAGCAGGTTACACTTTTGGAAGCTTGAAGATCTTATTGGTCTAATTTGGTTGAAATGATCAACATTTAAACTGAGTACTGATGAAATTATTTTTGTTTACTTATAAGCTGTATTACACAGCAGTGTCTATATACACAGCAGTGACCATGCAGAAGTGGAAACTGAGCATCAGGGTGACGCGGACGGGTCAGGATGGCGTGTCAGGATCAGGCTCCAGCGTCATGTCAGACCTGATCCTGACAACCCTACAGTGTCGAAATCTTTAAACCAGAAATGTGTCAGGTGTTGGAGATGTAGACAGACTTCATCACCACAGACCTGAAGAGACAGAGCCAGATTTCCTGGTCTAGTTAGACGGCATTGTGTGAGAAGAAATCTTTTGTACCGGACACGCCGCAGAGTGCGCTTCTCCCCTCTCATACACCCATGGGCATTTATCTAAAGGTTCCAGGAGTTGCAGTTGATCACATAAAAATGGGATCCAGTGTAATAACACCCTTTTTAACATTTTCCTTTATAGTAAGAACAGTTGACATATCAGCAGCATTAACGCACCTTATAAAAACACAATTATATCTGCCAGTTTGTTCACCGAAAGAATTTCCCTGCCTTTTTTCCATCATGTCTTTTTTCATTTGATTTCCATTTGCAATTCGGATTAGTTTCTGTTCAGTTTGTGACATGCAGGAGGACTTTCAAGGTAGGCTTCATTTTGGCACTTTATTATATTATTTTATTAACAAGACATTTACAAAAACACTGTTATTGTAATAGGCAGGACAAAGAGGATAACGTGCCTCGGTTCTTTATTAGCTGGTTAATTCACTCTAGTCTTAGGGTGCTTTTACAATGGGTAACAATTATTAAGGAATCCTGTGATTAAAGGGAAAACATTCCAAGATGAGCTGAATAATGAGCAGTTGGAGATACAGTGTTTTCCCAGGTAATGTTAGATCTGCGTGTTTACAGATAATTACATGGGACAGCACAGCTACTGTGTCTCAGCTGCGAGGTGATAAGATCGAATGATTTAATGATAGCTGGCAAAAGTGTTTTCAAGTGACCATGTGTGTCATTTACATGTGTACACTGCTTTAAGCCATAATTAGTTTCAACTGTTTCATATCCCACAATGCTGTGCAGCCCAGTTGACCAACTGACACTAATTTGCTTATGATCAAAAATTGCCTTTTCTATGATAATTCAGTGCACTATTCTGTGCTGCATAATTAGTGCTGACTGCTGGAAAATCCAAGAAAGTCCAATGAATTTCCTGAAACAAATGCAACCAAAATATCTTAAACTGTCATCACTTATTTTGATAACTTTTGTCCATTTGCAGTGGGAGCTTTCATTTCATTCCTGCGCTGTAAGAAACCAGAAAACAGTGGAGATTTTTAAACCTCACTTCTTTCATGGTAGCGAAAGTCTACAATACATAATAATACATATTTCTGAAAAGTGACGGCATGATTCACTGGTTTTAATATAATTCTTCTTACGTATTTGTTTCACTTTTGTATGATCCTGTAGTTCTATTTTATTTTTGTGACCCTGGCAAGCAGAGCCAGAAAGTAACACGCTTCCACGTTGAAATGCTTTCAAACGCATTGAACATATTTAACCAAAGTCCAGCACCATGTAAGGCACATTAAATCTGTTCTGGTAACTCACTATAGTGGACACTTGTAATGTTTCCCTTTTCATGACAGGGTTATATTCTGACGTTGTGAAGAACATCATCTATGCTTTACATCCATACATCCAGTTTCTATGCCGTGTATCCACTGTGGGTCACAGGGCTCATCACAAGGCTCATCTAAGATGTGATTAGAGAAATTAAGCCAAACATCTAAAATCACACCAAGTTTCTGTGTATGGATTGTGAGGTTGTTGATTGACAGGATCTGATCACAGGGAGATCAGTGATGTTGGCTTAATCTGTTCAAGGCTGTTGAGGCTGAGATACAAATGACAGATCTTGATGTCCAGGAAGGCATTTCAGAAAGGCTGTCCAGCATCTTCTCAGCAACCTGGAAGGTGGATAGAAGAAAAGAAAAAAACACCATCAGCTTTGCTCTGATATGCTGAGAAAAATAAGGTATTAGACCAGATCACTAAGCCCTTTGTTATGAAGGAAGGGCAAAAGTGGACCAAGAACTGACTCCTGAGGGACTCCAATATACAGCCTGTGAGGTGAAGAAACGAAACCTTTCCAGTCTATGCTGAAACCCAGGTCAGCTCACACCTCTCAAGAGTAAAAAAAAAAAAACATCAACAGGCACACCAAAGAAGATGACAGAAGACTTGCTTAAACCCCCTGTGACTGCAAGGAGGCCAGGTCTCCATGGAAGGCATGGGTATGTAAGCAAACAGGTTGGCATCCATGAGGGCATTTGATCAAAGGTATGAAGACAGCTGTATGAGAACTGAATGTTTCAGGGTGTTGATGGGGATCAAAGGAGGGAAACAGGTCTATAGTCAGTGGGGTCATGTGTGGGTTTCTTAAGGAGAAGTGCGAATCGAGCAAAGATCAAGATGGAAGGATGCAGACCGTTCGGTATAGATTTACTGATCATGGCAGGTCACTAAAGGTAACTGGAGATGGTCTGCAGAAGTGTGAGTGGTAATTGGGTCGAGCGAGCAGGTCATCAGACGATTTGCAGTCGTCACCATAACCTGAATGCGTGCATGGCTGTTTCTTTCATGAAGTCATCACAGGTCAGAAATAACCTGTATAGAAGTAAGGAAGCAAAGGTAGGAAACCGTTATGTGGGTCAGAGATGCATGTGTTTATCTTGGATTGAAAGAAGACTGCCTTTGCGATAGCAACAGAAGAGCCAAAAGAGATGAGCACTGTCCAGTTCTTAGCCAGATGTGTAGGTGATTTGGATTTCCTCCATTTTATCTCAGCGCTTAAAGCATTGTTCTTTCATACCAGCAAATGTCAGAGAGCCAGGAAGGCTGGAAGGCATCAGTCTACCTTGCTTGGATTTGAGAGTGCAGGTTGAGTCCAAGGCGTGGAGAGAGCCATGCAGAAGGTAGAAGCAGCTTTGTTAGGAGGCAAATCTGAAAAAGAAGGCATTGGTGTCAGGAACGAGAGCACGATAGAAAAGAGTGAAGATGATGACAGGGTCTTAAAGTCCCTTCTAAATGTGGCAGTAACAGTTAAAGTTGGAAGAGGTGGAGTGGTGATGAAGACCAGTGGAAGACAAAATGGCACAAAGAAATGGTCTGAGGAGTCACTGATAAAGGCAATGACATGTAACACAAGTTCAGGAAGTGAAGGATGATGTGTCCAGGGAGAGGTGATAAGCAAACATGTCCCTTAAAAGTATTATTTGTTAACACATCATGGTAGTGCTTTTGCCATTATGGCATAAAGTGATTCATAGTCTGGCTTTTTTCTATTCTTAGAGAGAAAAGCGTCCTAAAAGGAAAAAAAATAGTAATAAATAACACATCTGCCAAAGCTCTTTTAACATCTTTGAGCACTTGGAAAAGGTCATATAAAGAAGGATCTTAATTAAAGGGAAAATAATAAAGAAAAAACCCAGGCACATCTTTATTATGGTTCTTATTGCTTTGGTCTCGCTCGCTGTACTGGTGTTTAACGGATGTGGATTTTAAATCTCTTACATTATTCAAGCTAACTAATGGTGAACAGAGCACGTTCTCTTAGCCAATGTCTTTTGTTTAAATCAAGAAACACTAGACTTTGTCCCACTGTGTCATTGTACGTTGCTTGGACAGTGTATGATTAGTACAGATATTTCTGATTTCTTTTAAGGCATTTGAAAAAGTGTAAAAAAGTAGAGAACATAATCCACTGCATTCATGTCCAGCGCTAATGAACGCCAAACACCGACACACAGACACACGGCATGCTGAGTGGCTCTGAAGCAGCTGAGCCCATGGAGCGCAGTGGCACCAATCAGTACAGGACAGAGCGAACATCCCTGCAAAGAGATAACAGACTGAAACACCGAGAGGAGGACACCATCAAATGACCACGAGCAAATGGTACTCACACCCTCAGCCAGAATAACACTGAATTAGACGTTGGTGCTGCTGAAGAACATGCACGTTGTCTCGGTGAAACCTGAATGCTTTCCTATTCAGAATTTAATGTGCTTCTGTGCAAATTAAACACAGGATGTAACTTCATAGCCAGGGTTCATCGAGCCCTAGCTGTTATTAGTATCTGAGATGACCGATGTGCATCAAAACAGGCAAATGCTGTGGAAACGCTGCTGAGAACTGGTAGGGAAAAGCGCAGCACTTCACAACACAACAAAAAGGGAAAAACCAGACCCAAGCGAACACAGGAAGGAAAAGAACTAGTTATTGGGTTTTCCCATCAGTGCTTATGCTTTTATGTGAATTTTGAAAAAACATCTCAAAAGCTGCAAAAGATCAATTCATATGCAGGTTCATACTTGCACGCGTGATTACAGCGATTCACTGGGGCAAATACATTTATAAAGCAACAGTAAAAAAAATCTATCTGCTTCTTTACTTCTCCGTTTCATTGATTATATCTCAGTATTGAACAGCTGAAACACACAGTATGAAAAAGTTAACACATCATGGATAATTCCATTTTAATATATCTTTAAGGACTTCAAAGCCTAATAAAAGTACATTGAACTCCATAATAAAACGCAACCCTTCACCCGAACTGAGGCCCAACCCTGTCCCAGCACGACGTGAGCTCCGGGAGGGTTGGGGGGTAGAACTGGAGTGTCCTGCACAGAGCCCTGACCTCAGCCCCACTGAACACCGACTGCACCCCAGACCTCCTCTCCCAACATCAGCGCACGGTGGCAATAAAGCTGGAACGAGATGTTCAACCAGCACATGATGGCCAGGTGTCCGTAAACTTTTGGCTTGGATAAGATAAGACGACAAGATTTCATTGATCTCAGATGGAAATTAAGTGTCAGATAAATACAGGTAAACAGATCTGTGTAACTGTACTGCACGTATCTACCTATATGCTATAGTACCTGAGCAAACGATGTGCATTACCACTAACGAGCTTGTTCAATCTATTGGTGTTCTTGGTAATATTTTTGTTGCAGCAGCATTAAACATCCTTGTTTTACAAATATGAATAATAAAGTTGAAACAAAGAAAAATCCACTTTCCGGCTGTGTGCCAGACTTGTGTACGGCCGTGATTGGCAGAAAGTTAAACACTTTTCTTATCAGGACACGTGAAGGACAACAAATGTCACACAGGCCCGAGTCTGGACTCAAACCATTACTGAGAGAGCTATCGCCACATTAATCAAAAGATAAGCAACCCTTTATTTGTCTCCTGTTTGGTAAATCCAGACCACATCTTCCACAGCTAAACACAGTGAATGAAATGCGCACACACACACACACACACACACACACACACACACACACACACACACACATGCAGTGTTTCATGGAATGTTAAGCGCAGAACATTTTATCAGGTGTTTTAATTGAACTTAACCCTGTAATTCTTCAAAAGCAGCTCGCTGATAGTTTTTAAGAGAAGCATAAACAAGCCCAAACGTACAAGACCCTGTAAAACGATGGTTCCTGTCGGTCCCGGTTCTCCCAAGCACCCGTGAAGTCTTGTTCAGGATCTGCATGCTTCCTTAACTCGCGCACAACTGTTTTGCTGTTTGCTTTAATCCGCCGTCAAGCCCGTCACAGCGCTTAAACCGAGGAACATCTCTATCCTGCGCTTGTCTTTTTGATTGTGTACAGAAGAAGCAGCACCGTGTCACCCGCTACGGACAGAATAGGCATCGGGTGCTATACAGAACCAGGATCATCGAGGGTTGGATTTTTATATTAATACCAAATCTGATTCATCAGGTCACTTTGTTTCTATAGTAACAGCTGACACACTTGTATGCCTGCACTACTAATGAGCAGGGGTTTTTAAAAAACTTGATGATTTTGTTTTACAAAGTAAAAGGTAGAATTATTAATATTTTTAGGAGACAGTTGTGGAAGGAGTCAGCACTTTGGCACAGCTATGAACTGTAAATGTATGCGTAAGAACGCTGTGTAAAGAACGACGTCATCCTTTTATTCTTCGCTGTTTGGCTTGCCAGCTGTGAAAGCTTAACCTGGTTACTGTGACAATCCAGCTGTGGAGGCGTGACCGCGCCTGGGCTTGGCTGCGCTGCTGAAAGGATGCTGTTTCACACCTAATTCCCAGTAAAGAATATTTTCACAACTGAAAGTATTAAAAAGGTCCCGGGATCAAGAAAAAGTCGCCATCTTTTTATTGCTTTGAATTCAAAATGATATTTCAATACTTTATAGATTAAAATGTTTTATTTGAAATATTAAAAATGCCTTAGAATAATCTCACTGGTCAGTTTATCTAGGACTCCAGAACAGTTCCACTTGGCCAAGACCTTGACTGCAGTTGAATCGGGCTGCTTTTTTTTTTTTGTCACTGCGAATGAAAAATGTATGTAAGTATGAAAGCAGTGGGGTGAGGCGGAGGGGGAAAAAGGGGAAAATTGAGGAATATCACCTTCATATGGATATGGAGTGAGGCTTCCGGAATGTCGTTTGACTTCTATTAAATGCCTTCTGCATGCAGACCGCAATCTCAGACTGTAATTGTCTGAGTGTTTCGTCTGTATTTATTATTCATTACTCATGTTTTTTCTTTGTAAAGTTACAGAGCTGTGTGTGCAGAGGCCATGAAGTGTGAGAGTGTGTGACAGGCATTATACATATAAAAGCCATCATCATCATCATCATTAGCACTTTTCCCATTTCTGCCAAGACCTTCGCAAGAAATGTTAATACACCTTGATCCCAGATGAACTATTTTCAGAAAGGAAGGTGGTGGGGAAAATAAGCTGTAGAGATGAGGAGCTTGAGAATAAAAGACCGTTGTGCCACTGGGCCTCACTGTGTTGCTGAGGCTCCATTAAGGGCCATTCTGGAGTGAAAGCTCACACAAGACAAGACATTTCGAAGGTGAAAAAGAAAGAGATTTCTCCGAAAGAGATTCGAAGCTCCTGACCCGGGAGGACGTGATTTTTGAACCGCGTGCAGGAGCAGGACCACACACTCACCCTGTCCTCTTTTATTCTAAACAGTACGTTTACATCATAGAGAGCTACAGGTCTAATTACATCGTTCTATACGAAGCACCGGGGTGCGTTTCGGTTCCTCTCTCTCCACAGCGTCGTCTATGGATGGAAAGGTTCCCAACCAGTGCAGAACGAATACACGGAGGTGCAATGTTAGCTTGCGCATGTTAGCTAGCAGACACATGTCTTACATTACACAGAGAGTCAGTAACCAGCATTTTCTACAAGAGTTAACTGGATATGTTAGCATGCACCCTAGGAACTTCATCACGCAGTAAGACGACGACCTTGATCTCCTAAGGAGAAGATTGAAGGAAGAAGGCCCTCAAAAGCAAACAAGAGCTGAAAGACGCTGCAAAAACAGTGTACAGCAAAAACAAAAGAATTGTCCTTGCCTTTCCAAGACTTTCAGAGGTTTCTTGTGTAAATTGCGACGAAGAGAAAAAGTTAAGCTGCCAGTAAAAGGCTTCGTAAGAGCCAGATGAAGGTTGCTGAAATTCATTTGGCGCAAAGGCAGGAGTCTAAACCAGATGTGAATCTCGCTGAGTAGTCAATAAAACCATCAGATCCTGGACTTGCTGATGGAGGGATTTAAAGAGAGAGTCTCTCACCTCAACCCAAAGTCACATACTTATTCTTTTCACTTCAATGATGTATAATACATGATGTGCGTATTCTATTGTTTGGATATTAGAACGCTGCAATTCAACGCAGTCCGCCACCTGAATGTCCCAATAATAAGCTCAGAGGACCAAGAAAGGCCGAACTTATTAATGTGGAGATTTAAAGTAATTCGGTCACGGGGTTCCGGTTTAGGCCACGCCCACTCTGGGCTTAGTGGCATTGTGTAGAATCTCTTCCTCTTTGTCCTCTTACATTCATCACATATTGATTAGCATTTCTGAGACCTTAAGGAGCCAGACGCTGCTGTATTCAATTAGAATTTTTTTTAAACAATGTGTAGTTTGTCATGTGAACGGATTTGCTTTATTAGTAAGAAAGATTCTTGTTGACGTCTCAGTGAAGGTAAAATCCTGCGGTGCACAGCATTAGCATAGACAGAACTGTTTCTCGGGTTTTTTGTACATGTGTGTGTGTGTGTGTGTGTGTGTGTGTGTGTGTGTGTGTGTGTGTGTGTGTGTGTGTGTGTGTGTGTGTGCGCGCGCTAGATTTGCCCATGCGTATCTACACGTCTTCCCTCAAACGAGCTGTATTCGCGCAGCTGCCGGTTGGTGGAATTGCTTTTTTTTCCCCTGAAGCCTTTGAAAGATGAGTGTGAACGTGAAGGCTAAATGAGGTGATTTTCATCACAGAAGGGAATAATAAGTCTGCAGGGAAGTGATATCAACACTCAACTTCAGAGAAAAGAGTCCTATCCATTATTAAAAAAAATGATCAGCACTGGTTGCATGTTTATACTTCTCTTCTTTCTGATGGGGTTTTTAGTCTGCGCTGAAAGTGAAGTCCTGAATTATATTAGCATCGTTGATCCCGGTTTTCACCTTATTGTTGGATTTCCAAACTGCCCCTCTAACAGAAACTTATACAGGAGATAATTCACAAGTTTATCTAAAAAAAAAACAAGGGAGAAAAGCAGACTTTAATGACTGAGTCTCTGCAACCAAAAAAGAAAAAAGGTATGCCCTGTTGCTAATGTTTTACCTTTAACTGTGACTCTATACAGTCAGAATGCTCTGCCTGCAACGCTAGAGCGAAACACACCACCTTATCCTGGCGTTAAGTCAGTCTGTACTTTATCTGACTCCTGATAATCTGGGTGTTAGGCAATGCTGCCGGGACTTGAACTCTGGAGCCCTGTGGATCGACAAGTTATTACGTCCTAAAGCATTTCGTATGTCAACTGGTTTCACTCTGCTTGCACAGCTGATGATGGACTTTTGTCTGAAACAGTTTCCGGTTGCTCTGGAAAATTTGTGCAGCATGCGAATATGCCTACTTTTAATCCATTTACTACTGTAGAATTATTGTTTCGTAGCACTTCCAAAAACACGTTAAAGCGGAGATTTGAATTACTTAGCAGGTGGTTAAAAATAACCAGAACAGCAAGAAAACACGAACAGTGAGGAAAAGACCCTCGTTCTACATATTAGACACCTACATTTGCTTATCACCTTATTTTGTGTGATACATAATGGGATTAAATTTTGGCTTTGAAGTTCAAATGAGACATTTATACATGGGTCATTCATAATGCATTAAGCTTTACTCATTATCTCCTGCATTAGTACACGGATATCTGTTCTGTAAAAACGAGCAATGACGCAGCTGTTATCTGTTGTAATGCAGAATTAGCATTTTAAAACGCGAAATCTTTCTAATGTATAATGCAACATGTTATCCTATAAAGTACAAGCTCCACTTTATTACTTTAGAGATAATGAGTTCAGCAAGTCACCAATAGATGCGTTCTACATTCTACAGTAGATTTCTTTATCGAACGATGAAACTCCATCTAAAACTTCTTATTCGCTGAAATTAGTGGGGAGTGTAAGGCATAACACATTGGCAAGCGTTAACTCCAACGCTGACACAGTGTGTGTGTGTGTGTGTGTGTGTCATACATTACCATAGTAATGGGCTGATTACACTTTATTTTAAGGAACACATATTTCGAGGTTAATTAAGATTCTTCTCTTTGCATTATGCAGATGATCTCACTGCGAGTGTGCGTGAATTAATCATCTAAATCTTGTTAGTATGTACGTGCATGTTTTACCTGTGGGCGCCAGATTTCAGGAGTGATTTTGCAGACTTGTGAAGGCACTAAAGCTGCAATACATAACTCATGTTCTAGGACTCATATCCAATTCAGTTCATTCTTCGAAATTAAAATAAAAATTGACATGCTGTTTATTTAATGCTTTATATTTTTTTTCCTTAGCTACCTTTTCATTTTTTTATAGAGAAAAAGAATTGGATTCTTCAGTAGTACGTTTTTAGAATTGGACATGTTCTTACTTTTAAAACCTTTTTTTAAACTTCACCGTTCCGAATTCTGCAGGTTTTAATTCTCTGGAGCAAAAAAGGCTGAGCCATGACTTCTAACATTTCACAGTGACTCCGACTTCAGAGAACTCAGACACTCAAAGGGAATGCCTCTTTTTCGATTGCTATTCTCGAGAAAAAAAAAACGCTGCTTGTAGAGTAGACATGAATGACGTGAGTTTTGACAGTTCGTCACGCCGCTCTTGCAGTCATTAATGTAGAGGGCTGGGCGACGGACGCTGCACGCTGATGGAGCCGAGAACAAAAGAAAGTCACTTTTCTGAGGGAATTACGGGATGGTTGTAATTGGATCACTGGAGAAAATAGAAAATAGCATCAGATGAGGCTCAAGTCGCCTTCCACTCGATCACTCTGTCACCAAGAGGCTCGTAATGCGATTTTAAATATTCAAGAGAAGCAAAAGCAATCCAGTATGTATATAATTACCATCCCAGTGCACTTTATTACTGAATGCTTGCAACTTTTCTCCACTCATCTTTGCCTCCATCACCTAATGAGTCGGTTAACCTGCGTTAAATAATTTCACATGCTCGTCATAATTATGGTGGCTTTATAATTCTCTGTCACTCCATATTACAAGGAAGTGCATAATAACCAGTGAGGTAAAGAGCATAGCACTGCCTGTGACCCGGTCAGTGATTACTGCATGCTGGTTACTGCTGTAAACTCTATTTACCAGCATAAAGAAAGCGTAACCACTGAGCAGAGAAAGTGGCCTTTCAGTCACCATGATGATGAAACTCCAAATGGTTTTCCTTTGAATGGGCCTTTAAATTTAAATATGTAAATAGCCTTGCTCTGATTTGCTCAAGTGTGCAGAGGGGGTGTGGCTAACAGAGCTCTCGTGACACGTGAGCAGAAACTGCAGCTTCTGAGTGAGGATTTATGCTTTTTTATGAATGAAACTGAGGTAGCGGACACTGAGCCACCAGTTCCACAATCGACACTACACATGCCCAGCGCATATCAGTAAGGCCATTTTAAACTTACTATTAAATCCTGTGTTTTAGGTACATTAGTCATTTTTTTACAATACTTTTTCAAAACAAGATGCTATTCACTGTAGAGCTAACATATAACATGAGCTCTATACCATGCTAGATATACTAAGCATAGCCGTGATTTTACACATTAAAAACCTAATTCCTGAAATGAGATACCTGGCCAAGTCAGCGTGTAGGCTGCATCCCCCGGCCGCGTGGCTCGGCGTGGCTCGGCGTGGTTCGGCGTGGCTCGGCGTGGCTCGAATAATTATATTATTCATATAATATGAAATCCAGAATTTAGTAGTTATTTCAGAATGAATTTCTTTTTCCTACCAGAGTATCTGTCTCTGGTAGACTATGTTGACTCTGGTTTTCTTTTTTTTTTTTGTGCATCCTGGAACAGCACACTTATGCTTTCTCCCTGATATCTCTGTGTTTTGTTTTGCTAAATAACTATGACTCCATGCATGGTCTTGATTCGGATTGCTATGTGCGGTCGTATGTTAATGGAGGGGGCTGCATGCACTGTGCTATGTACCGTGACAGGCTTTTCTAATTAGCCCATTTCCTTTCTATGGCCATTACAGGACAGGAATTTCCTGATTTCCATTTCCTGATATTTATGTTTTAGCAGTTTAAAAAACGGCACCTTTTGTTTGATCCCACCCATCAGTCTGTTTCTATATGTCTGCATCAGTATGACCTAAAACCTAATGATTTAGACATATGGCAGAAATATAGAAAATTGTAAAGGGTTCACAAACTTTCAAGCACCAATGTATACACGCATACACACACACACACACACACACACACACATACTGTATATATATATATATATATATATATATATATATATAGTACTGTGCAAAAGTGATTCTGCTTCCAAAGAGCCGGATTTTCTTGTATTTTTAAAGCGCTCTTGAGGAACGGTTCTCCAGCCTTCCTGCATACGTCAATAGAAAAAAACACAGTCATGGATCGGCCTCCCCAAACGCCAGATCTCAACATTATTGAGGCAGTGTGGGATCATCCCGACAGAGAACAGAACAAAAGGCAGCCAACATCCAAAGAAGAGCTTTGGAACGTGCTTCAAGAGGCCTGGAGAGCTATTCCTGAAGTCTAAAGAAATTACAAGAAAGCTTCATGCTGTGCTCAATAATAACGGAATAACTGACTTTAAAGCTCGTCAGAATGAGAATAACCTCTCTTTGTGTTACATATATATTCCGTGTTTACATGGATGTTTGCACATGTTGCAGTAAATCACTGCACCTATTGTCTCATTTCCCTATCAACATATTTACATTTATGTCATTTGGCCGACACACTTATCCAGGGCGACTTACATATATCTCATTTATACAACTGAGCAGTTGAGGGTTAAGGGCCTTGCTCAAGGGCCCATTAGTGATAGCTTGGCAGTGCTGGGATTTGAACTCACGACCTTCCAATCACTAGTCCAATGTCTTAACCACTGAGCTACCACTGCCACATATAAAGAAAGGAGGGGTGACAGGGCGCTCGAGACCATCGCTGCGGTGAGGCTTCCTGTAAGTGAGGATGTAAATAATTCATAGTAAATTTATGGTAAATAATTTAAGGTAAAGCTTTTTCTTTTTTTTGTTTTCCATCAAACAAAGGACAGAGGACATCGGGATTGCAGTCAGATTAAATATGAATCAGATTAGTGTTGGAAAAGACGTGGACATGTTTCTAGCAGTTGCTTTTTTTTGCACTTTGGTCAACTTTGCAGTTAAATGATAAACAATGGTAAGCTGCTGTGCTGCAGTAGGAGGAATAAAACATTAGAGCATGGTGTTTTAGGAAAATAATCAGCTTTTGGCCAGCTAAATTATACCGCCCACTACTTGTTTCTTACTTGTCATGCAGCTCTTGCTTTGTTTCTCATTTGATAGTTTGCAGTCAGTGCAGCAGGTCACGAGTCACGACACGAGCTTTAATTTGTTATCTGCACTCTCACATGCGCTCACGTCTCCCTTACTTCACAGCATTCCTCAAGCACCATCCCAACACCATTCACTAATATCATTCAAAGTGTTTACCTCAAACTCCAGTGGGTTGAAACGTAACGTTTCACACAACGCTTCTGTGATCAGACTGTGTTACAATAACGAGCAGATTGTGTGGATGCAAGATTCATAACCAGAGGGGGTTGTGGGAAATTAAGCTCAAGGAAAGCATTAAGAACAAAGAATACATTCCTGATATATATATACACACACACACACACACACATTTACTGTCCTGGTTCTTGAAGGCAGTGAGGGTCATCAGAGGAGGTGGAACACAGAAACTTATAACTGCAGCAAAATTATTTACACACAAATGACCTTTTTGTCCAGCCTGGCCTTTTTCATCAGCTTACCACTAACAATACACATTGTTTGTGTTCAATAACCAGATGTTGCTTTCAGGGTGAGATGCAGCTGTTTAGCCATTTGAAACAGCTGTGGTGTTTAGCTCAACTAACTGGAGCAGTTTGATAAATTTACGCCTTAAATTATATAAAATGAGCAGCTACTTGCTGATTTGGGAAATTTTACAGTTAGATCAAGGTTTGTTTCAGGGTTTTGTTCGACCGTGTCCGTTCACAGCAGTGGGAACATGCGTCTTATTTAGTCTCAAACTCGAAACTTCACCCGGCCTCAGAGTGTAGCCCTGCCGAGCGAAGCCTCTCCGCACGCTCAGTTCTCGCCCTCGCACTCACACATAGCTTTGTGTGTGCTCGAGTCACGACGCTTCACTTCCCGGCTTTGTTTGCACCGCTCACACTTTTTTTTCCAGCTGATGTCCTTGATAGCATGCGATGAACATTCCCTGTTAAATCTGTTAGCTGGGTCAGGAGGGCTTCATTTAGGGGACTGCATTCAAGGGAGCTCCAGTTTCCAATTCACAGCCGCATCTTCAAGGTAACCTGTGTCGCAGAATTCATTTACAGTTTGTTACGGAAAGCTGGCTAATCAGTCGTGGCTGGAGACGGGTCTCTGAGATTATTCTTTCTTTTGCTTCTAGGAATATCGTCCGGTGAAGTTGTTGGTGTTCAGTCACAAACAGAATGCGCATTAAGGATGTCTTGTTCTTTAATGACTGTAGCAGCAGGGATGGCTGTAACCCATCAAAATATATTTCAATCATAAAATCAAACAAAATATGTAAATGTGTCAGAATAAAATACGGTGTTTATAGCCTTTAATAGTTTTATTTTACCAGCAAATGGCAAAAACGACCATACACAAGTTTAATACCTGCCTTTCAGTCATATTAATTTGCACAAGCGATCGCTCCTGCGTGCTGAATTCATTAGCCTTGACTCTGCCCTGGTTTTGGCACTGATAAGCTTTCCTTTTGTGGGTGTTAGCAAGTTTGCAAATCAGATTCCAGATCTAAAACAGGGAGGCAGTCAGAGAGACAGACAGAGAGAGGAATGGAGGGACAAAACGGAGCAGGAGACAAAAAAAAAGACAGAAAGAAATGAAGCTGAGAGAAACTGAGCGGTTGAGAGGCAGAGAAAAAGAAGTTACAAGCGAGTGAACAAGCGTATGAGAAAAGTCAGGTCATGTCCTGCACTGCTACACAGTTAGCAGACACCCTGCAGGCTAATTAAAATACAGAGTGTTGCATTACCTCGGCATCCCACGGTTCCCTTCTACAGCCCACTTTAGTGTAGAACACGATTATGGAGGGATGTGGAATTGAGAAACACTGTCATGTGTAATCATGCACAGTTACCACCAGGCAGCAACATCATGGCGTCCTTACCAAATATGCAAAATGTGTAGTGTGGGTTGGTGTTTAACGATTTTTCCAATTTTTCTTTAAGATGGAAAATAAAATTCAGATCTCGGAGTGGAAAACGCATGTGCGTAAAGTAAGAAGCATCAACAAGGAATATGTATCCAGGCTGCAGGTGTTGAGAGGAGAGGAGCGCTGCAATAGCAGACACTGGCAGAAACGCACGGAGAATCCCCTAAAGACGGCATCAAAGTGAAGCCTGTGGCCGACTGGTTGAATGTGTCCTGCTGGATGGATGAGCACTTTCAGAGCAATGAAAACGTCTCCTTCTGATGCTCTGTTGCTCATCACGCCATACTAACAAACCTTCCGACAAAGCTTTCCCAGATAAGACCAGCAGCAAGCGGCTGCTTTATATAAGGCATGCTGTTAGCTGTGGGTTTCTTCCTGTGCTGCAGCGTTTTGTCATGATATGACTATGACAAGCTAATGACACATTTTTGCCTTCCACAAATACCAAGCTGAAAGCACGATAACATTTCCTACACTGTGCACACGCGTTCCTTTTTCATGACCCCAAATCAACCTTTTATGACTTCATTACATACAAATTTGCTGGAGCACGACAGAAGAAATCAAATGAATGTTTTTGTGGCGTGTCCAGCCTCTGTTTCAGTCAGCCTTTATCTGAGTTTAACAAAGCTGGACCCAAAAATACACCACAGTCAACCAAGTCTCAGTCATAGCTACAGAAAAAAGACCGCTGTAATCAGATTACTGATACATTTAGTAAAAACAGGGATTATTTACAGGATTACAAGTTTAAAATGCATAAGGGCTGCAACAACTAATCAACAATATCAATAAAAATCACTGATAAATATAATTGCCAATAATTTCATTATTAGTTGAACTGAAACAACTAATGCTGTAAATAACTTGTTTGCAACTAATGCAAACAAAATGCTGCAAATAAATGTTTTAAATAAATATATACAGTATAAAAAAATAATATATATAAAAATAAAACTAATCAAACAATCTGGGGAAAATAATCAACAGATGAATCAATTATTAAAATAATCAGTAGCCCTAAAATGCATTTAAAAATAAAGAACGATATGCTATCACGCGCATGTGCACGCAACACTTCACGAGTCAAACATGACGTCTCGGGTGAAACCAGAGTTGATCTTACAGTCACCAGTTCAGTATCATGGCCTCTGGTGAAAAAAAAAATGAGCTACGTTTAAGGAATACTGTAATCAGATAGTGATTTCATTTGATTTTCTTTTACTTACTAGTTACTAGGTGTGATAGGGTTAGTGACCCCTATTTTGACATGCCACTCTAAGAGGACCATCTCTTCAACATGACACCTTCTTTTGTGATCATGTCATGCACCTTCTCCAGAGTTTACAAGCTTGGCTGTCATTACGGACGCAGCCGTCATCTCCGAGCACCTTTCATCGCAGTCTTAGGGTGAGTCCCGCTCCTAATTACACTGCATTCATCTAAGTAGTTGATGCCACCTCTGGGAGCTCTTCAAGCAATGATCACTGCAGTCAGAACTTTAAGATGTTTACTGTGGAAGACAAGTTAATGGCTGGAGCTTAGTGAGCTCGTATAGTTTCAGTTGTTCTCTGCAGTACTCTGGTTTCGCGAAACTGAAATTGGACATTGTCTAAAACCAGAGAGGTGTCTGACTTCCTGCAAAGTAGCCACGCTATCTCCAGCAATGTCAGTCAGACGTCAGTGCAATAGTAGTACTAAAACATCCAAAACCGTCCAGTTGCATAGCAACAGCCAGAGCCAGCCAGATGTCCAGGTGGATTGATGCGACGGCAGTCTGGAATATTCCATAACGAGACTTCTGGCAGGAAACGAGTTGCTTTTAGATGAAACGGATCCAGAGGTAGACTATTCTGCAATTAAAAGTCGTTCGTCTGGGAGGAGGACGAGTGTAGAGAATTAAAAAGTGGTAGTTCTGCCAACTTCATCTTATTGCTGAGTGCAGGCAATATTTTGTTCCATGACTATAAACTATATATGCTATAAACATATACATACACGAACATGAATATCATCAAGGACATGGCAACATTGGGCTTTCAGTGATCTGCTCTTTTGAACGTCAGTGGTTTCAGACGATCCCACATGTGGGATATGGCGATCCTAGCCTGGCGTGCCAATACAGTCTACGATTGTAAGGCCAGATGGATATACTGTCAAAAGCTCGAAGACTCCATTGAATGTGGTAGATAACCGGACATCTATGATCCTGGCAACGGCTCTACTGAACGTCCCCGCAGCGAACATGCTAATCAGCAAGCCAAACAGATGCCGCTAACCTGACTGGGGGTGTCAAATCATTTTGTCCTTTTGGGACATTACATTTACTTGAGGAGGACGCTTCTATGGAATTTCATCCGCTAGTGAGAGTAGCAGTGCGATCCAAGGTCTCTGTGGCTGAACTCTGTTCAATATGGCCAGAATCTGCAGTAGTGTTGGAAGGCTGTACTGCCGTGAGCCCGTGCGCCCCGACCGAGCAGACCGTTCACTTCAGTTTTATGTATAAGCACTTATAACAATGGGCAGTGTCACAAAGCAGCTTAACAGAAATCGGAATATGGATTTAAATGTAGATCTGTTTAAGCAAGCTAGAGGCAACAGTGGCAAAGGAAAAACGTCCTGAGACAACATGAGGGAGAAAGTTTGAGAGGAAGCAGACAGAAAAGGGACCCAGCTTCTTGTGTGGAATCCAGTCAAATATTTTAGATATGAGAAGTTGTCAGGAAAACTTGTGTGAAATATGGAAAGGGACATTTCTGCTGATGCCTGGCCAGCACCTGAGCTTCGATCTGGATTCATTGCTGCAGGCGTTTATAAGCAATAACCTTATATCTGTCAGCACCTCGAGTCCTGGGTGAACGCTGCCCACTCGAAACGGAAAAATAAGTCATTTCCGAGCATGGTCACACCGGGCCTGAGTGCAAAACACAAGCGTGCAGCCAAACATACACACACAACCTCATTAGTCTATATAACGCTGTTCACTGCAGCCCCATGGTCACAACTGGTGTAGAAAAAATCGATTTAATTACTACTTAGGATCAAGAACAACAGTAGGCTGCCAGTCACGTCTTCATAAATTTCTGACCAATACCAATGCAGGCGTTCGGTAACGGCAGCTACATTTCAAAGCTAGTGCCTGAGAGCTTTTCGGTTCAGACCATAGCAACAGTTTAACCTAGGGCCTCTCCAGCTCAGGCCATATCTTATACACCCATATGACACAGATTTTCCCCTGGTCATTAATTTTTTATTAAAAATATCACACATAAACCTCTTAATCATCTGGAACCAGACAGGAGAACGAGCATTTCCACCACTTCATGCTGAAGAGTGTAATAACAGCAATCGCAAAACCTCAACCGGAGTTTTAACCTATTCAATCAGTGTCTTCATTTTTGTTTGTTTTTTTGCTTGTTTTTAATTCAAGAACCAGTTTTCATCACTTACAGCCAAGTTCTTGTCTTGTTCTTGGTTTGTTTCATGCAATCTTTCTTAGCTCTTTCCTCGTTCCCTTAGTTCGTTTTTGATCCCGTGTTTAAATTTGCTGTATTAAGCATAGATGCATACTGCAATAATAATTCAAGGCGATGCACGTACACACGTCTCTGCATGAAAGATTTCATGGAGTTAAGCTCTCAGTGAACAAATTGAATTTCCATTTTCTTTTTTCTGATGAGTCACTGTGACTACAGGCCAGTCGGTGAGTGTCAGCTACAGGAGATGAATCATCTCCTCACACCAACCTGTGGAGAGAGACAAACAATGCTATTTACATACAATCTTACATAAGAACATAAAATTCTACATATGAAAATACTACAAAACATCCTCTGTATGCAAAAAAGTTCTCTCCTTTCAGTCTTGCACCGTTCTGAGTTGTCAAGAGCGTGTAGAGCGCTGGGGAACTTTCTATAAAAAATTTAACTGAACCACAGCACCTTAATCCAATTTCTGGATTGAGGCAACAGTAGCTTGGTAACCAGTACTGAGAGATAGGAGTCCTGTATGTAACATCACACACACGCGCACACACACGAGGTTTGGGAACATAGTTTTAAATTTTTATTGTGTATGAAAAATAAATAAGCATAACAGGTTGAAATAACACATTTGAAGACGAAACTAGGTTTTAAAAAAATCGAAAAACAATGAAGCTGTATATCAATAATTCAAAGGTTATATCAGTATATATTATGTCTAAATTTTTCAAATTTTATACCCTGCTCTACCACTGTGAAGGAATAATGTCTTCTGTTTTACAGAAGGATGAGTTATCACTCAACGATAAGGCCTTCTTTCCCCCCACCAGTAAAACCAGTAGATGAGGCATTTGGTATCTGGAATGATTGACAGTTGCCTAGGTGTTTTGATCTCTCTGATATGAATTGGCATCCTGGAAGCCCCGCCCCCTCCCATCCATCTCGTCTTGATTTTTCCAACTGAAAGATAAGGTTAAGTATGTACGCTTGGTGTGAGGGTGCGAAAACTTCCGAGTAGCGCATGAAGTTTTGAAACTTTTTAGAACTTTTTTTTTTACCCCAAGAACTTATTACTAAAGCACTCCACAGTTATTTATTTTTCAGTGGACAAGTTTTATTGAAGCTGTTTCTTTGAAGCCGTGCTGTAAATGAGATCCAGGGTTTCCAGCACATATTTCTGCCTTATCCGCTCGGCTGTACGGCTGTGGCTTGTTATCCGAAGCCTCTTTGCAGCTTCTTAACAATCATAGAGGAATTTATAGAGTCGACTGCTCAGTATAACATTTCATCCACTTTCCTCCAGCAGGTAAATCCACGGCAAAGTGAAAGCAGACATATAGAGATATGTTTTGTAGCTAGAGGTTGGTGAGTGCTGAATGCGAGAAATGTCCAGTTCGCACAAATCTGAATGCAATGGTACTTGGATATTGAAAAATCACAAGGTTGTGGGAGTTCTTTGCATTTTTGCTTTTTATTAAATGGTGAAATATTGTTATTTTTGAAAGCTGTTTATACATTTTTCTTTTTGAATAACAGCAATGTTAGTGCGAGCTACATTTATACTAAGATTACCTATTGGAAGTTTCATTTCTAAAGTTTTATCTTCGCTGAAATGAAACTTTGTGTAGTGTGTAAGATTTAATGCTAGTTTAAGGAGTGAGTGTAAAACACCACTGATTTAACATACACGTTATGTGTATTCTTGCCAATGCATATTTGGTTGAAATTGTATAATTTAGCAAATTGTTCAAATGGAGAGCACGGATTACTCCAGCGACAGGCATCAGTCATCAGATAAGGAGTTTTTTGGAGCATGGTCCCCATCCAGTTTGAAGCACAATCGCAATCACCAGCTTATTGTTGGCTCTGGTTTTGGTCTTTGACCTCCAAAATGTCTGAATAGCAACAAAATTGATCTTTCAAGGCGTCCTCTGCCCTGATGAAGGCCAGCTAGGCTGAGAAGTTGGCATGGTCAGATAAAACAGTGGTGCAACTGAGGCTAAGCTGTATGAATTCCTTTATGGATTCCTGAATAGAATTAGAGCTGAATAGTCATTATGCTTAAAGTGGAATGCAGTTATTCCTCACACGTCATCTGCTCGTTATACTTCTCGCCATTTCTATCACTTTAAAATATTGAACCATAAGTTCCATAAGTATTTGGACAGCGACACAATTTTTGTCATTCTTTTCTTCTGTACGCCACCACAATGGATTTGAAATGAAGCCATTGGAAATTAACCCTTGCAATTGGACATTCACTGATAAGCAGCTTCATGGCCAGTTAAGGCCTGTTTTCTTGTGATTTCATGATGAAGTAAGATGATAAAGGAGGTCTGGAGTTGATTATTTCATTGGCCTGCTTTACCACCCTCTTTTGCATATGCATTTGAATTTGGAGACAACAGTGTTGAGGATCATGGGGTGTCAGTTCCATGTAATGAACTCTGCTTTTTCAACTACGCCAGGTTTTCCATTCTGTGGCACCTTTAAATAAGTGTTTACCTGTGCTTTCACGCATCCATTTTTGTTCAACATAATTTCATTCCACGTCTTATATTATATTATTAATTGCCATTAGAAACGAGAGCTGTTTATTGTTTTCAAGGCAGAAGCTACATCCTGAGTAAATATCATTCTGAATTCCCTCTGACTTAAACCTGAAATCCCGACAACCAATCATCGCGTGCCATTTTTGAAGAGAAAGCTAGTCTAATCCAGCAGTACTGCAATCTGCTTATATAAGATTATATCAGATGAACAAGTAGGTGTTGGATAATAAAATGCGTGCCTTCGGTGTGCAAGTCAGAGGCTAAAAACAAGATTACCATCTGTCACTGGAGCATTTCGCCGGCGGAAGCAAATATTGATTGCGACTGAATTAACAGCGGCTTTGCAGCTGCTCAAGCTCATTTTGTGAGCGAATACTCACTGGGATGTGGATTAGCCAAGCCAGTGTGCTATTGGATACATTGTAGTGGCTCTGTTTTGTCTTCAGGTGGTATTAATTTTTCAGCGTGGTGCCTGTTATAAAACGTTTGCACTTCTACTACGAGGTGAAATCGGGATGGATTATGGATTTGGAGAGTCCAACAGGTTTCAAATCATTTCTCAAGTATTCCTTAAAATTGAAAAAGAAGCATTCCTGGAAATAAACAGTCCCACTGTGGTACTTCAAATATTTTCATTACCGTGTCGTGTTCTGGTGATTTCACAGCACTGACAAGTTCATCTCTTTTGAGTTGAATTAACCAGAATCCTCTTAGATTGGTTACTAAACTATTCCATTTCAGTCAATACACTGTATTATTTTATAATTACAAATCATACAGTGCTAGGTCATCTATTATAATATTACTTTAATGGTCAAGTGGGAGCTGTACCAAAGCTGCTTGGCATGTGTTTGGACATTTTCATTTTTTCCGAATCAGGACCCGTACGCAGGTTGGAGTACCAGTAGGCGGTGTCAAGGTTTTTCCAAACACTCCAATTAAAGATGTCTGAATACGTCCAAAAAGAAAAGTAAAGCGTAGAATGACAAGCATTTCCACATTTCCATTAAAGCCACGAAAGCAGGAATAGATTCAGTTATGCCTTTTATAGAGCAGACACCAGTTACAGGTTACACACTCTGTAAAGAACACACCGGGAAATCACAACACATCACTTTACTACAGTTACGTTCATGTTAATGTCGTGGAACATCCGGGAGACCAGTTAGTGCCTGGGATCAATGATTATATCTCTTTGTTAGACCCATTTATTATTATTATGCTTAGATTAAGTCAAACAGACCTTTTTTTATTACTAATTTGTTTTCATGTTCTTCTACATTCATGTCGTGTTAGCCTGCTCGTTCCTCTCCAGTGCTGCTAGAATTGCTATAATGGTTGTTTTATTGGTCCAGCTGCTTTGAAATTCGCTGTAATGACGTAGAAGCTCCTTTTATTTCGCAGAGGAAATGACTTCATGCCTGATGAGCAGGTGTGTGCTGTCTTTTGACTGGAAGCGTTTCCATATGACTAGTGACTAGTTTAATGTGTGCACTGTTTAATGTGTGTTTAATCTATTAAAGCACATTTACGAAACACGAGCACAGACGCAGCTAAAAAATATACCTCGTATGTTCTTGCTCTAAAACCCGGATTAATTACAATGATTATCATCATGTCTTAGATTGTATCGCAGTCCATTGAAGTCAATATGTAGGTCACGGTGATGGTGACGTGTTTGACCCTTTACACTTTGTTTGTCTTTTGTTGCTCAGATATAGATGAGTGTTCCACACAGATGCACTTCTGTCAGGCCAACACAGTGTGCGTGAATTTACCTGGAGGACATCGATGTGAGTGCCTTCCAGGGTTCTCCAGGGTGGACGACTTCTCCTGCACAGGTTGGACACGCGCACACACACACACACACCCAGAAAGGGAACAACAACAACATAACCACAATCTAATAACCATGCATATGCACACACACTGCCGGTGTTTTTGGGATTTTTTTTTTTGCAATATGTAACAAATCACTGAAATGGGCTGAGAATAAGCTTGTGTAACTGAGCCTCAGGTGGAGGTGAGATTCTGTAGAGATGCCATGGCTTTATTGGTGCACCAGATTTAATCTCTGTGCCACCAGGGTTATCAGTCTTGACTTAAAAAAGAGAAGAGGAAGAAGAAAACTGGAAGGCCAGTTACAGTGCTTGGGTTGTAAATTCAGGAAATCACGGTTTCGCCTGAACTGATTGCTCTCTTTATCTGCACATAACTCTTTTTTTGCTGTTGTTGTTGTTACTCAAAACTGTAATTTTCCCAACAAAACATTCTGATTGCTTAAGTACTGCTGTCAGTCTACTGTTTGATGGAAACGTTTTCATTAAGGTGGTGTTGCAGAGATAAATTCAAATGGCACATCTCGTCCAAAGGTTTAATCATAACTTTCTGAAGCTCAGGAAAGAAATTGAGTGTTTTCATTTTGCAGCCGAGCCTCGGAAATTCAGGTTGCGGTGTGGTGCTTACTGCACTGCGTCTCTCCTCTGTGAAATAACGGTGAGAAAATAATGATGTACCCAAGTGCACAATAATCAAAACAAATAAATAAAAAGCAAGTTTTCTTGTAAGTGGTGCAAGATGAAGTTTAACGTAACCAACAACAGATCTACTCGAAGTCTCTGATAGTACCCAGGTCGGTACAGTAAGCAGTACTGGTGTTCTGTATTACATATGATCACATGTAAACTGGGTACATGCTTTAAATATGATGAAAAAGCATTACAAAATGTCTAGACCTCTTTTTTTTTGGTGATAAACAACATTAGAAATAATGCTGCGTACTATTAGATGTCAGAACTTCAAATTTCAGCATTCCTACTCGGGAGCTCGGTATAATCTTCCCAACTCCAAGTTTAGCAAGTCGGAACAACATGGCCGCTCACGGCATCAGCTGAAAACACGGTAGAACTTTTTGCCTTCAAATGATCAAAGACGACATTGCTCATCACGGTTAGCTTGCTGGCTAGTCGCTAACAATCGCTAGCACGTGGGGGCGTCCATGTTTTTTTTCCGGCTACTATAATGCATGGAGGTTGAAAATGACATCACTCCGAGCTCCGACTTCCGGCTTCCACGCAGTAAAAGACTTTTCAACTAAACGCAAAATCCATTCTGAAGATCGATCACTTGACCTCACGCTACTTTGATCCGTATCAGGATAGATGCTGGATGCTGGATGGAGAAAATAATAGCGTTGTATTTCATTCAGAGCACAGGTTCGAATCCAGATGCTGAGATGGTCGTTGCTAAATTGCAACTACCAGAATTTGGGCTGCGCTGGTCCTCTGGAACACCAGGTGCTAAACAGCCCCAAAGCATCAATGATTCACTAATATATTTTACAGTGTGTGTCATGTGCTTCACCTTGTTTGCAACCCTCCCTCCTGTTTATTTATTTATTTATTTATTTTTATTATTATTTTTTCCTGGAGATGCCAGTGGAGTCATTTGTGCACCTCACAGCTGCTTGTTAAGGAGGAAGCTGAAGCTTGTTGTCAGTGTGTGTGTGTGTGTGTGTGTGTGTGTGTGTGTGTGTGTGTGTGTGTGACCTGCACTGTGACATGTAGGCAGTAATAAACAGACATTTAAAAATTGTGAAAGAAAGAAAGAGGAATTAAGATATTGACAGGATTTTAATCTATAAGCTACAGTATGTCAACAGTGCAAAAATGAAAGAATTTTTTTTATTAAATGATAACATGTGACATGCAACTTTTGCAGTAAACCTCAGCTGAATGCTACAATTTCTTATATCTTTGTGAAAGACAAAAATATCGTATCATTTTTATTTACCCTCCCTGGTCCGATTAGCAAACCGGCAACGTGCCTTGTTGTACGTAAATACTTAACGATGAATGATGAATGATGTAGATTTGTTCTGCCCTCATCAATTTCACTTATTGTCGCACAAAAGTAACAGCAGCTTTATATCTTCTCATTTATAATAATAAACTAATCACTAATAGTTACGCATTACAAGGTGACTGTTGTCGGCATGCAGTCATGTCAGCTGTGTATCCAGACAAGTACCGCATTAAAAAGGTTTAGCAGTTTAAAAGTTTGCCGAAAAACAGTTGAGAAAGTCTATTAACTTGTGTCAGGCTAACATTAATCGGTTTTGTGATTGTATTGGCTGGTAATAATGAGAAGAACATTTTCATTAGCACAGAAATGTGAAGTTTTCCAGTGAATTCCAGCATGACTGTACTGCACTACTGTATCTAACAAAGCAGTGCTGCTTCAGCTGTAGTTTTTGCGAAGCTGAATGTCACCCTATCTAATTATTCCAGAGCTTCTGCCAGAGTCCTTCACTTCTTTTCCTCCAAAGTAATATTTAAGCTGCCGAGGGCAAATAAAATGAGTGTGAGTCAAGAAGGGAGCTCATATTTAGGAATATTTTCCCTGACGGTGCTTGACATTGACAATGGAAGCGTTAGTTAGAGCTTCTCCAGCTCTTGGATAAACAGAGGAACTTCATCTCTTTGTATTTTTACATTTTCTGATGATAACTACATAACTAGAGAACATTTTCTGGTGAAAACCGGATAACTGAAAATGATATCGAGTATGCCTACATGTGGGAGTGTAACACAATACACAGAATGTTCTCTGTTTAGTGCTCCCTACAGTGGGGTTTGAAGGTTCTCTAATGAGTTTGGACTCCACCGATCCACAGTCAGACAGATGGAGGAGATTCAAGATCACTGTTACTCTCTCCAGGAGTGGAGACCAACACAGATCACTCCAAGAGCAGGGTGTGTAATAGTCCACAAGGTCTCAAAGGAACCCAGGGTAACTTCTCAGGAACAACGGCCCTCTCTCACATTGGCTAATGTTAATGTTCATGAGTCCACCATCAGCAGAACACAGAATAACAACGGTGTGCCAGGCAAGGCTGCAAGGAGAAAGCCACTGCTCTCCAAAAAGAACATGGCTGCATGTCTACAGTTTGTTAAAGATCACGTGAACGAGCCAGAAACATTTTGTGTATGGATGAGACCAAAATAGAGCTTTTTGTCTTAAATGGATGTTGTGTTTGGAGAAGGAAAACACTTTATTCCAGCAGAAGCTTCAGCACAACCTTCTCCCTTCTGGGACACATGGAGGTGGTATTGAGCCTGTTCTGCTGCATCTGGGCCAGGACACCTTACTATCATTGATGGAACCATGAATTTTGAATTAGACCAGCGAGTTCTGAAGGAAAATGTCAGGACAGCTGTCTGTGCACTGAATCTCAAGAGAAAGTGGGTCATGCAGCAAGACAACGACCCTAAGCACACAAGTCGCTCTACCAGAGGTTAATGAAGAATAAAGTTAATGTCTTGGAATGGCCAAGTCAAAGTCCTGACCTTAATCCAATACAAATGTGGTATGAGCACTTCATGTGAGGAAACCCACCGACATCCCAGGAAAGGGATGGAATGAGCTATTTTATTCTGAACTGGGCATGGCCTGTACCTCAAGTAAGTAGGCGGTGGTGGTGTTATTGACATTATTGTAAAAAAATGAAACCTTCCACCAAATTCTGCTGCTGAAAAACACTGAAGATGAAACACCAGCACTGTCAGCGTAATAACTCAGCCTTCATCATCTCCAGTCCATAATTGGTTTTGATTAGAGACGTGTGTGCGGGTGGCTTTAAAAACATCCCTCTTGTGTAGTTAATATTTCTGTTTGTACTTGTCTGTGATATATTTAAATGAATGTAGTTACCTCTTTTTCCTAAATTATAAATAAACTTATAGCATGATTTAAACTACTGCTAATGACCACCATGTGTTAATGTTACCAAATACGATCTTTACTTGGACTTAATATCTGAGCGCTCACTCGCTGAAAGTTGATGAAATGTGGCCCAGAAAGCATTGCTGGTGCTGTTTCCTTTCCAAAATGGCAGACAGTTCTGTTTATTGGTGTGAAGAGATGCGAAAATGACTTTTTGTCTAAATATTCAGTTTGAGGCTGCATTTTTAAGCAGTACTGCACTCATACTCATGCAGTTATACTGAGTATCGGCATGACTGTGGTTCAGCTATAACTAATAACCATCAGCTGTAACGATTTCACTGTACAACAATGTTTTTTTAAAAGTCTTGCTTCCTGAAAAGTTGTTGCTGATTGTGACAGGTTCCCTCTTGGGTTGCAAAAATATAGTTTTGGTTTTACTGCGTCATGTAGGAACTCTGAGAAACAGACATTTATATGTTTACTGACAATAACGTATTTAGTCACGTTTATGTTTCGCATAAGC
>JAQQZX010159528.1:0-27782 GCA_030068355.1 Notoglanidium maculatum
TGGCTGTTTGTCTGTGTTGGCCCTGTGGTGGACTGGCGACCTGCCCAGGGTGTACCCCGCCTCTCGCCAGAAGATGCGGGGATTGGCTCCAGCTTCCCCGCGACCCAGATGGATAAAGCGGTATAGATAATGGCTGGATGGATGTATTAAAATATGATTTAAATGATACATGTTCATGTGTTTTCCTCTCATGGCAAGATGTAACGGTATTAGTGGCATTTTGTGAATATGACTTTCACTGCCAGATCCCACTACATCAGGAGCAGTGCTTGTGAGAAACAATTTTGAGATCTGATCCACTGCTTTGGTATTAATTTGTATTTATTATAAAATGTATTAATTAGTGTATCCCTGCTTTCCAAATGTGAGTAAGATTGCTTGGATTGTGGCCCTGTTCTCTGGCTGGTAGGGATGGCATCTGTCTCTCCCTTGTCGATTCGAGCAACATTATCTAACTGTGGGTGTCTGTGAGCTCATGTATATGGAAGAGGGCAGTTAAGGGTTCAGCTGCCCCGTGATGTTGCATGAGCATGCCATAATAAATGTGTGAAGATAGGATACAAGTGCAGTTTAACAGTTTAAAATAAAAAACACAGGCAAAAGTTACATAAAAGTTATGTATAAATAAAATAACTGGCCAGGCAATCAGAAAGAGCCAGGTGATCTTTGAGCAACTCTTCTGAGGCAAAGGGCAAAATCTTAAGGTCCAGAAAACAGAGTCAATAAAAAAGAAAAACAGACATAGAGAATAAGGCTTGGTATCATTATCATTGGTATAATGTACAAATGCAAGTACAGATACTTTGCAATAAGTGATTGCTGTGAACGTCTTTATCTCCTGTGTGTAATTGATGAATGGGAAGCAGGTGTGTGTGATTAGGAATCAGGTGACCTTGAATGTGTGAGTCTGTGTCAGCTGTATCTGTAGGCTGTGGTGGATTCTGTGTCCCGAGTGAGCTTTGGGGCTGATATGATGGAGAAACTGTTCCAAAAGGTGGTCTTCCAGCCGTAAATAATGAGTGGTTTAGAATCTGCAAGGACTAAATGGAGGTAAAAAAAAAAAAATCTAATGATTAAATGGACGAATGAATAAAAAGTTCATTCTAGTCTAGATCTACAATGAATCAAATCTAATCCTACCTCATTTCTGATTGGAGGTTCAAAGTAAACTTTCCAATGTAAGATTTATTCAAATGAAAGAAAATCTAATTATAAGCCACATAACATTTATTCCCTCTGTGAAAAGACTAAACAGTTCTGTAAATTTGCACCCACTTTATTAACACATTTTACTCTGTACACTCAAAATAGAGCAAAAACTACTATTTTTGAGGAAAGACTATTTTTTAACTATGGAAAAACTACTTTTTCCTGTCAGTTTGGGATCCAAATGGAATAGTAAATCTAATTGAAATTAATTGTTATAAATGTTCATTACCTTTATTTTAGCAGCGTTTTAATGATCTAGAATCTGAGTAATGAACTAGTCATGCTCTTTGATGGCAGTGAAATGCTGTGCTCTACTGCAGATATCCTTTTTAGCCTGCTTGGGACAGAAACAACCAAACTGTGAGGAGAATGATAATCCAGGTACCAACAGGCTTTGGCAGTGGACTACTTGCATAATGTAGAGTTAAGTACATCCGCTGTCTGAACAACAAATTCTGTTGTGCCGACATGCCTCTCAGAAAAATTATAATAAGAAAGTATGGACAAATCAGCCAATCCTGTGCTTTATTTCTGGCATGAAAAATGAAATGTGTTGTCTTTGTGGCTACATAATGTGGTAAGGCTTGCATCTCGAGAGTACTAGGAAAAAAATACTAAAAACAGTTCTAATTTACTGAGTAACATGACACAGACTTGTAAATAACCTGACGATTTATCAGATGTATTCTATTCCTACTAGTCAACCATGCTTAATGACAAATAAAAAAGAAACAAATTTAAAAAAAGTTAATGAATGTACAACCAAAACAATAAATTCACTTATCTGTGATGATAACACTTATCTTAAAGAGTAACTCTGGTGTCTTTTTTCCTTGTTGTTCAAACACCATTTGTGCATGACGTAATCACTTGGGAGGAAATAAATCATGCAAAAATGCTATATAGTAAAAGCTAAATAGAAATATTAAAGGGGCTGGCTCACCCTTCCCAGAATCATCTGCTCCAAGCAGCGAGTTGCCGTTATCCATCCTAGGTCATGATCCTAGGTCATAGATCTACACTGTAATGTAAACTTGAAGAAAAGTATCTATATTTTAAATTCTTTCAACTGATCCATTCTGTTTTTGTATGGTTATTCCGTATGTAACAGACCAGAAGCGGCCTTGGCTAGACCCTAACCCTAGGTTCAAGATGTCATAGGGGGTTCAGGGTAATTGTGAGAGTGATATACAGTGCAAGCTTGACAAGTTGACAAGCTTGACCTGCACAATAAATAAAGATTATGGCTCCATTTCATGAATGGAGTAGGCTAATTGTGGTGTTAAATGCATTTGGAGGAGTTTTACTTGACATTTAATGGTGAAGCATGCTTCTGGGTTTTGTGTGAGGTTGTCATATCAGCATTGGAGTCTGTTGACGTCATGTGACTCCATTTCCCGCAATGCCCAACTACATACAAGCAAAGCTGCTTTGAACTCCCAACATACAAGAATTTCCCAACATACATGCTAACAAGAATTTCCATGCTAATACATACTCTCACCCGCCTGATTACTGACGGACTCAATCACACACTTACAGTACTTAAGGACTTCTCATACTTTCTTGCACAGTCCTGTAGTCATTTATCAAGCCTTGTTTGTTTGGTTAGTCTTTCTGGTTATTTATCCTGTTTGCAGCTCAAGTTCATCCTCTGATATCCTGTTTGCCTATGTACGGATTGTGATTTGGATTTGTCCGCCACAGCTTCATGTGCTAATAAAACACTATATCTGCATCTGTCGCTGGCCTCGTAACCTGACAGATTCATTCAGGAAAATCAAACCTATAGAAAACCATGAACACAAAACAAAACAAAACAAAAAAGAAGCAAAACAACCCTAATGAGTTCAGAAACTATGGCTGTATGTGTACTTTGCAAGAACTTCAAATTAAGACAAATCCATCAGTTGCCTTTGTAGCCTTTCAATAATGCACTAGGAATAAGATTTTAAAATCCTCACTGTTTTCTCTGTTTTCTTATTTGTAACATACCAGTAAGCCTATCTTCACTTTCTGACCTCTTAAACTTTAGACTAAACTATTTCTTCCTACTCCTTCCTCATCTTCAGTGTTCTTTCAGTAGTGATGGGCTGACAAGTGCGTTTGTGTCAGATAGACAAGCGCAAAGATGCACTTTGACAGTGTGGGAATGAAACAAACCATATCTGCAGTAGGAGTTGACATCACACTCTGCTCCCAGACCCCACTTTTTTTAATAAAGAGCACTAGCGACAGAACATTACTTTCGTTTAAACTCAGAAATGCTCAAAATAAAAGCAATTAAACAGTCTAAGATCATGAAAAAAAATGAAATTTCTCATAAGGTCATTTTGTCCTTTATCAATGCTTTCTACTGTATACCAAGCTTAACAGTTCTCCATTTTCTCTGATATTGTTCTTTTTTTGTCGTTTCTTTTACACCACCTAACTTTAATAGAGTGAGGAACTGTAAATGGAGTGATTGAGGGAGTGAGTGAGTGGAACAGAGTGGACACTGATTTCTCTATCAGCTTTGCACATCTGGATCCTGATATTTTTGCCCATTTTTCTTGGCAAAATTGCTCAAGCTCTGTCAGATTGGATGAAGATTGTTGGTGAACAGCAATTTTCAAGTCTTGCCACAGATTCTCAATCGAACTGAGGTCTGAGTTTTGATTGGGCCATGCGAGCACACCCAGGTGTATGGTTTTGTCTAAATATACGTATAAGTCCAAGATGAATAAATAAATAAATAAATTTAAAAAAAGTTAATAGAATCAAGTATCTACTACTGACACTGTATCTTGTTGGATCTTGTTTTCTGCTCTGAGTTTTGCAGAAACTATGGAAAATACAGAGAATAAGAATTTTAATTGGGGTTTACAAATCTCAAAAATTGATGAGTGACAAGTGGGATAGTTCAGAAAATAAAATTAGATGTCATCAGAATTATTTCAATAATTCAATAATCTAAAACCTGTTTATTTTCCCTTAATAATATTAAGTATTAAGTATTCACTCCCTCAGTGATTTGTCCTTTTGCAGCAATTACAACATTGAGTTGTCTCAGATGTGTCTCTTTGAGCTTTACCCATTTTAATTTTGGCATTTTCTTCCATTCCTCAGTGCAAATTTCCTCCATCTCTGCCAAATTAGATGGAAAACATAAGTGGACAGAAAATTTCAGGTCAAGCTACTGATTTTCAATTGAATTAAGTCTAGGCTTTGACTCTGCCAATCTAAAACACAACCATCCTTTAATTCCAAGCCATTCCTTCATAGTGTTTACTCTGTGCTTTGGCTAGTTGTCCTGTTGGAACATATATTTTCACCCAAAACACAGATTTCTGGCTGACTGGAATAGCTACTCCTCAACAATTTGCTTCTATTTGGCTATATTGATGTTGCCTGTGATGGCAACAAGCTTTCCTGTTCCCCTGCTGCTTTTTCCCTTTTGCATATTCAAAAATGGAAATTTGTGCAGTTGTGTGCCTTTGTCTCTGCACTAAATGTTACATTACAAGATGAGAAAACGTGTGTGACCTGCCCCACAATTTTAAAGAACTTTTCTAGTGACAGAAAAGTTACACTAATTTCCACTCTCATATGATTAAAATGCAGTTGAACAGGACATAAGAATATAATATCCTTTTTTAAAAATGTATTAGATTTATGGTTAAACCAGTCACCATATATCATAGAATAGCAATATAGCAAAGCAATAAAATGTGGGGAAAAAAATAATAATAATGAGCTCTGCATCATTAATCAGCAATATTGCTTTGCATGCACGTCTCCACATGTGCATAATAGACATTCAGTGATCTTTTGTAAATACATAATATTTTCCAATCTACCCTCAATATCACACAGAGCAAGGAATGTTTGAAGTTTTAGGCTTAATTTGTTGGATGTTCATGTAAGTTTACAGTGTTTTTAAGTGGTGTTGACCATTCAATCTTTAGTACAATTGGCCCACATGATGTTAAAATTGTGTCACATTGCAGGTGTAATTGTAACCCAGGTGTCTTTTTAGTTTCAGAGAAATTTACTGATGATATGCATAAACCATTACATGATAACATATATATGAAAGTTGTCAAGAAATGGGTGGTAAATGGATACAGATGCAGTTGAGACGTGGATTAAAAACACACTGGCAAATAGATCCAAAAGGCAAAATTTGTTGTCAAATGCAGGCAGAATTTCAGGTGATCAGCAAACAATACTGAGGGCAGTATCAAAACTCAGAATCAGCTGACTGTGAACATGAACGTGATTGTGGCAGCTGGGAGACGTAGTTCATGGCGGTCATGTTTGTAGGCCACAGTGTAGTCTAGGAACCGGAGCCCGGAAAGGCCTCTGGCGCTGACGTGCCACTGTATTGTATTGGTCATTGTTAGGTAATACAAAAAGTTTTCATTGTGTCAGCTGTCCATTACAGGGGAGAAGGAAGGAGGGGAAGGTTACGTTTTAAAAGTAATTTAAACAATGTATAGATAGTAAAAATAACGGCTGATCAGAACATGTTAATATGATGGTTAGCGCTAGTACATTAGACAGAAAAGACGGTTACTTATTTTGTTGCTTCCCAACATGTGGAGTATTATTCAATTCAATTCAGTAAATTTTTTTTAGTAAAAAGAGCTTACAACAATGGGAACTATCACAAAGCAGCAGTAAGAAAGCCATTAACTGCTTTCTATCATTTAAAGAATGTAGCAAAGGTGATACCCTGTCTCCATTTACAAGATGCCAGGAATATTATTATTATTATTATTATTATTATTATTATTATTATTATTATTATTATGCAGTGAACAATATGAAAACTATTCCGTTTGGCTTTGTATCTGTTTACATAACTGAAAGTCTAAATATGTCTAAACTGAAAGTCTAATATGACTACAATGTTACTGTGTCATTGATAACTATAAATGTTTTTTTTTTTTTTCAAACACTGCAGATTTACATTTATCTGGGTTTTACATATTTTGAATACAGGGATTGTAGAGGAAGACAAGAAGAGGTCCCTCCAGGAGGCCTTTAAGGCTGGCAGTTCTGAGGAGGCGTTTTTTTGGCCACGGAGCCGTTTGTCTTTTCCAATTCAGAAAAGACATGAAACATTTTGTGCAAAAAATATGGGAATAGAATGGCCCTTAAAATAAACTATTATTTCGCTGTAATTGCGTTTGTGGGGTTTTGAAATGTTTTTAAAAAATATCATGTTTTTCAGATATGATTACATGCTTGTTGTAAATCTTCATTATAAAGCCTAATCTTTGTAATAGCGTCATAGTCTAAGCGTAATTGCAATCTCAAATTTGGCCGGATGTCTTAACAAAGATAAACTTTGTACAAACTTATTTTACAGCTGGCCCAAGATAATCCAGTACACTTATACATCTTTTACAAAAGGAAACGGGTTCTGTTCAGGTTCACGCACCAAATTTTGAATCATTCGGATCATTACGAACAAAAATAAATTGGTTCAAAAATCTGAAAATTTAGTTCCCAGCTGGAAGCAAATGATAACCAAAAGGTTTCTCCGGTGTGAATCATGACGACATCAGTGGGGGTGTCATTACTTTGGAGAGGAAGCAGAATGCAGCAATGGAGAATGCTATGGGAAAGGATAAACCAGACAAATATCTGCAATAACAGAACAAAAGCTCACAGGTAATCAATGCGATCTGCCATCTTGCTACTACTGTTTATTTCCGTTGTGCATTGTGTAATGTCCTTCATTGATGATGCATCTATGATTACAATGATTCCACTCAAAACTGGTGGAAATGTGTGGCACCAAGGTTAAAAATAAATCCTGAATGGAACTGGTTCAAGAACCCATTCCATGTTGGTGGAAAAGTGGTATTAGAGTGGAACCATGTCATGTCAGAGCCGGTAGTACAGCACAATAACTATAGTTCCCAGAAGCCTCAGCAAAACCCATGACCTTGCCACATGCCTTCCTTATCACTCACACCCGCTGTCCCTATATAAGCTCTGTGTTTTCAGCCTTTAGTGGCTTAGCCACTGTTATGTTGTTAGAATGTTGTTGCTTTGTGAGTGCTCTGTGTATACTGTGGTTGGTTATGCCAGAATACTCTTACTAGTCCCATAATTCTTGTTGTTTAGTTTGTTTGTTTTATTTGTATTCTTGTTAATAAAGAACACTTGCACTTGTGCCCTGCTATCTGACAAACCATTTATAGTTTGCATATGTGAGTTAAACAAAAGTGGGAGACTTTTTGTTAAATGCACCAGGAGATTTTCATAAAAGCTACAATGTCTTGTGTTTTGTAAATTGTAACAAATCTCCTAAATGTAAATGTGTTAAAGCTGTGTTTATTATAGCTTGTGTTTGGATGTTGATAGAAAAATGCATTTAATATGGAAAACCACAAATTGATATTTTTTTTTAAAAAAAGCGCTTTTGATGGGTGGACTTCAAAATGCCAGAATCTGGTAAGGAACAGTTGAAGCTTTCTTTCTGACTCAACATGCTCTCTAGATTATTCATATTATTACCAGACCCATTGTGTCTCCTCTCCTTCCTTACAATGACTTTTTTTCTTCTGTGTGGCAGAGGGTTAAGGTTGCGAGTGTAAGGTTGATTCCATCCTCAAAATTTCAAAGAGAGCAGATTATAAGAACAAGGTCAAGGAGCAGACATTGGGGACAACAAAGTTACAGACTGGCAGAGGGCAAAAACAAGTCTCCAGGATTGACCAGGATGATCATCAAATACTTCGAATGTCACTCAACAACCGCAGGATGACTTCAAGTGACCTACAAAAAGAATGGCAAATTGCAGCTGGGGTTAAGAGCATGGCAGGAAGGGTTCAAAGCAGGCTCCTCCAGTTGGGGTTGAAGCCATGCAAAGCTTGACAAAAGCCCTTTATCAAAGAGAAGCAAAGGGCCAGGCTGAGGTTTGCTAAAGATCATAAGGACTGGACCATAGAGGACTGGAGTAAGGTGCATCTCTGATGAGCTTTCCCATCACCTGGTTAGAAGAAGACCTGGAAAGACCTACAAGCCACAGTGTGTCACTCCTACTGGGAAATTTATTGGATGATATGGGAGAACTTCTGCAAGGCTGGAATGGGGCACATTTTTGTTTGTGAAGGACACATGAATCAAGCCACGTGAAAGGTTATCCTGGAAGAAAACTTGCTTCCTTCTGCTCTGACAATGTTCCCTAACTCTGAGGATTGGGTTTTCCAGCAGGATAATGCTCCATGCCACACAGCCAGGTCAATCAAGGTGTGGATGGAGGACCATAAGTTCAAGACCCTGTCATTGCCAGCATAATCTCCAGACCCGAACCCCTCTGGAATGTGATCAAGAGGAAGATGGATGGTCAAAAGCCATCAAACAGAGCCGATTTGATTGAATTTTTGTGCCAGGAGTGGCATAAAGTCACCCAAGAGCAACGTGATAGAGTGGTGGAGAGCATGGCAAGATCCCTGAAAGCTGTGATTAAATGTCAGGGTTATTCCACTAAATATTGATTTCTGAACTCCTCCTAAGTTCAAACATTAGTGTAGTGTTGGTTAAAATTAAATATGATCTTGATTTCTTCAAGGTCTGAAAACACTGCATCTTTTTTTTGTTATTTTGACCAGCTGTTATTTTCTGCAATTAAATGCTCTAAGGGACAATATTTTATGTGGAATTTGGGGGAAAGGTTGTCAGTGGTTTATGGAATAAAACAAAAATGTTAATGTTCCTCAAACACACACACCTATAAATAGCAAAACCAGAGACACTGATAAAATTAAGAGATCACTGCAAAATTAATAGAGCTGTATATTTATTCTGTTTTTCTGTATTTCTGTATCTGTATTCTGTATCTGTATTTCTATCAGTTCAAATAATTTTCCGTTTAATGCATATATATAATATACATACATATATACAATAATACATATCCCTAATGCATATATAATTGATTATTTATAAAAGATATTAAAAAAAATACTATAAACAGGTATATACAAGGGTATATGAATTATCCTGATTACTCATTAGCTATTAAAATGGCATAATAAATAATAATAAATATATCACATTGGGTTTAAAAGGTATCTCACTTTTCACATCATCAAATAATTGAATCTAAATTTGTATTTAGCATTTAACATTCCCATGTTGGGATATTTGCTGTGCTGAGAATGGCACATCATTCAAATTATATCTGCTCTGTCCTATAGTCCCTTTCCATTGATGGATGTGGTAGGGAAAGCATATATAGTGTAATGACAGATGGGCCACGCTCAGCTATATAGTGGACCTACGTATTGTCCAATGTTGGATGTACGTAATAAAATGGCAACTCAGTGTATATGAAATTCATTCTTAAAATAATTCTCAATAAATGTCAAGGAAAACTGAAGCATGAACCATTATATGGACTGCAATGCCTTTAGGATGCATAAGGAGCAGTAAACTGCATCATATGATTAGTTTCATTAATGCTGCCTGAAGCTTTGTAATGCTGCCTGAAGCAAAGAAATGTTCCAGTTTCTGCACACATCTATTTAGTATCTTTATTATTCAGTTTGTTACTGACAAAAGCTTTCATTGTGCTTCACTTTGACTTAGCTTATAATTTTTAAATGTTCACTAGTTCTTTATATTCTTTAGGCATTTTCCGACCAAACAGTTCTAGGGACTTGTTGAGAGGGACTACCCCCAAGGACTACCCCCTGGGGAGTTCCCCCCGAGAACTACACACCTTCAAGGGCCTTTTCTTTATAACAGAACTTTTCTGTTTGCATTCACACTGCCAGAAAGAACACAGAATTGACATAAGCTGCATCAATATTGTATTTCCTCTGTCACATATAGGCTTAATAAATTCTGGACTTTACTGTCTGTCCACATGTTTTTTTTTTCTTTTCTTTTAACATTAACATTAAGAGCTGTTGTTTACACGGCTAATATTTTACATGGATTTAAGTCTTTACCTGACTCAGAATTTTTTGGATTTGACTGTTCAATACAAAGATACAATGATTTTTAATATAAACACTCTGGTTATTAGTACATTCACTAGTGATTCAGTGGACATGTCACTTATTCCCCCTCACTCCGTCTCTCAAAGAAGTGAACGCACTGTGAGTTGTTCTTTGTTCTTTGTTTGTTCGGCTGTTCAATACAAAGATAGAAAGATTTTTCATGTAGACTATCTGGTAATTGAAAGATTAAATGGTGGTGACTTTTTTTTTGTGATTTAAGTAATGATTTCAACCATGTCACGTATTCGTCCCTTGTGCTGTAATCTTCCACTTTGTTTACGCGTCTAACATATGGATTTGTCAGAATAATGAGACAGACACATGCATTTCTGTTTAAATCAAACTCTTATAGGCTATTTGTTTCATTTTAGTTTAGTTTGCCAACCACTCCACCTCAGGTTTCAATTTCTCTTATCTGTTAACCAGCACATGCTGTCATGTGGATTATTTTTTAGAAAGCACATTTTTGTATGTTTCCATTTCTCTTATCCTGTTAGTGTAATTCACACCAACTAATAAATAGAAAAGAAAAACAACTGTGAAACTTGAAGAATCTCACCACACCATATCTGGACCTGGATCTGGACCATTCACCATACACATTCCCCCTTTTTTGTGTGTTCGCACTGCAGGAACTGAGAACAATTATAGTTCTTAGAACGCTGTTTTTAGGGACTTTATTAGCTCCTATTTCAGGGTAAATATTCTCCCAGCCCAATAGGAGCCAAGTTTTAATCTTATTGCAACCATAAGTTTGTTCTCTCCTCTCCTCCAAAGTTACAACAGACCATCAGTATATTATTTTAACTTGTCACAAAGGCGGAAGCTCTGGAAGAGGGAAAGAACATGGCAACATGCTGGGAGACCAAAGATGTCATAAGGTTACAGGTTGCATGGATGATGCAGAAGAATGTCATGCAGATAATATGTTCCAGTTCTAGGTACAGTAGTGCACCACCGCAGTGAGCAGCTGTAGGATGAGAACGATTCAGTCCTTGAAGATGAAATAACTTTCATCCTTGCATCATGGGTAAGAACATTATATTTTTAGATGACAACAATGGTGCAACAATATCTGTTGTAATTGTAGGCAAACAACAACAACAACAACAATAATAATAACTTGCTATTTGACAGATATAAGCTGGCATTCCATTGATCTGATCATCTTTCTTGATGTGCTCTTTATGGCTCACTGCCCTATTTAGCTCTGTAGAGTTATTATTGCACCTACTGGGGAAATAGCACTAATAGGAATCCATCGGGGAAGGAATTATGATGCCCCAAGTGAACATTTTCAATGGAGGAGGGGCACCAGACAAGACAATTAATGAAAGGAATGTCTGGGAAATGGTGTGAAGTACTGGAATAATGATCATTAGAAATATGTGTGCATCTTATTTCCTCTGCAGTAACTGAGAAAAAATGCCCCTTTTCAATGGCCAAATTCTTTGGGCTAGTTTTAGGTCTGTTGTATAAAAACAAGCTGCTAGACCGTAAGATGGATGACTGAATGTTGTCTACTGCCTATTATGGGGTTACTCTAAAAATTCACTAGATAGTAGCCTATAAGTCAAGTGTGATTGCTTATCAACTTAAATTTTGAGACTATGTGGCTATGTGGTTAATAATGTTATCCTGCCCCACCTAAATGTATATTTACAAGCTGCTGCTGTATGTGAGGTTCTACCAGAAGTGACCACCTCTTGAAAATAACCACCATTGAAGCTTCAAACATCCCTTCAATGTGAAATTTATCTGCTTTCTTGTTTGTTAGGGATTTGAAAACCAATGCTCAGAAAAAAAAAATTAAGAAGACTTGCTTATTTGAGTCAATGCACCCCTTAAGTCCTATTGGTATAATTTTCAGGACATAACAGGATATAAAATGTTAATTGTCTTCAACAAACCTTATTATTACCTCTTTACAGACATTTCAGACATGTTTTACATTCACACGTTAAGTCATTCCTAGTCACACCATAGGCACTTTCAAAGCCTTAGAGAGTATAACATTGCTCTGGTAATTTAAAGAAGCAGAAAGGCCACATATCAAAATACATTTCAAATTCAGCTTCTATCTTTTCTCTTTTTCCATCATAATTCGGTATTTCTGTAGGCCCTGAGCCCCAATACTAATACTTGTCTCTATTTACTTTAGAGCAAAGTGGTAGATGTGGTCTGCAGTTCCCCTAGGACACATCACCTTCTCACAAATTTAACAGAGCAACTAGAGAAAGCATCCAGACCTCCAGCATTACAGGCATGGCAACTACACAGTCCATGACCGCAAGGCTTTGCAGAGAGTGATTAAAGCGTGTGAGACCATCATTGGTATTGCGAGCACAGACATCAAAAGCATTGGAGGGAAGAAAGGTCTGAAGAGGCCACAGAGGATTCTAAAGGGCAACACTGACCCAAACCATGGTCTCTTTGTCCTCCCTGCCATCTGGCAAACATTACAGAACCACTCACAGTATGCAAACATACTAGCAAACACCTTTTTTCTCCAAACTGTGAGACTGCTGAACTCCTCTCCACACAAGGAATCAAGCAATATAAGCTCATAAAACAGTTATTAGTGGTCTTTTGCACCTAACAGGATGTATGTCTTCGAACATTTTGCCCCATCCTGTTACTTTTTATACTGTTTTGTATGCATTTGCACTACTGTATTATGGCCTTTTAAATGTGTTTTCTTGTTTGTGGTATTATACCTCTATTTGAAATAGATTTGCACCATAATATTAAGCTACAGCATAAAGACTATCTACGCTGACACTACACTACAGTTAAACCAATACTTCACTATCCCTTTTCCTCAGCAATGCAACAGTCCAAAATCTGGAGTAAAATTATAGAAAAGGTGAAATAGATGTAAATGACGTGAGGTGAAATTATGGTTTGAAATGAAAATGGAAAACAATATGTTGCACCCTTGGTAATTACTGGCAAAAGGCAGATCACACAGGGAACTTAATATGTTTAATTTTGTCTTTTTATTTTTTTAAATTTGACTAAAATCTGTGACTGGTGGTCAGAAATCTCTTGCAACCTTCTTGATGCTGTGTTAGAAAAGCAGAAGGGAATGTGTCTGCTGGAACAGAAAGGTCTGCATCACACTAGGGGTTATACAACACATTACAGCTTGAGGCTTACCAGATCGGTCACTTATCGGTCACCTAGTGCTGGCTCTAATAAAGTGTTGCGCAACATTGTAAGAAAATGCTGTTGCAAACAGAACTGACTTGTACACTGCCTCAGCCCATCCTATTTTTATACAGTTGAATTATTAACTGAATGACTGTTCTTATAATATTTATTATTTCTTTAGTTATTGCCATTTAATATGAAAGCACCAGGTGTCACAAAGGATTTATTTAATTAATTTGCGGAACTGAAATACACAAGCAATTTATTCTTGACAGCACAATCTGCGTATAAAAGTGCAGTAACTCATCTCATATCAATTGAAACTGATCAGTCAAGGTTTATATTATTAGTGCCTTTTGTTTATATTAGTTTGTTTTCTTATGCATAAATTTACTCACACTCAGGATCATGAGAGGGATTTTTTTTCCCCAAAAATATGGGATTTTCTTTTGTAAATGCTCCTGTAAATGATTTTCCAAATAAATCTGCTTGTATCTAGCTTAATAAATGCGACCGAGTGTATTTCAGGTTCTACTTTGGGTTTGTAAGTTTTGTTTTTGTTTGCTGTAGTCTTCACTTTACTAAATATGTTTTTCAGTGTTAGGGGGAATCATGATAGAACAGAAATTGTAGTCTGTTACTCAGGTGGGAAGGCCATTAATATTTCCTCTTATATATAGTAACAGCCACTGAATGCCGCTTTTCTTCTTTCTGCTACAGTTCACCAACAGGTCAATAAATCCGTTCAGCTTGATGTCATAATCTGGTAGTAGCCATGCCTCCCTAAGGAATCTAATTCCTTAAAGAATAGTGCTTTTGCAGCGTTCCCTCTGACTCTACTAGTGCATAGTGCTTATGCAGCATGTTTGCCAAAGACCTCACATTCATCACAACAATCATCTGAAGCAAATATTTTAAAACTTTCCCTCACATTCCTTGCTTTGACTTTAGCTCTAAGCACACAGTTCCAGTTCCAGTTCTCCTCAAATGTCATGTTTTGATTTGGCCTTTCTAGCCATTTTTGCACTTTCTCTCACAATACACTTTAGGTTGAACAGCATAGTGTGTGATTACTTATGCAAAAAAATAGAGAAATCCAACATCCATCCATTCATTACCTATACTGCTTTATCCATCTGGGTCGCGGGGAAGCTGGAGCCAATCCCAGCATCTTCGGGCGAGAGGCGGGGTACACCCTGGGCAGGTCGCAAACACGCGCACACACACACACACACACACACACACACACACAGATCTGAAGGTGTAAATGAAATGAACATTGCTGCATTAATATTAAGTCATTGTTTTAAAAAACTTTTTGATCATTATAATGAGGCATAATCTTGAGAACCCTTCTCATTATTAAAACTGAGGTATAAGGTAGTCTTCAAGTAGCATAAATATAACACCTGCTTTCCAAAGGGACTTTCAGATTCACTCACACTGGATGCTAATTTAATCTATTTGCCTTAATTTTGCCTTATATTTAGCACCTTTAGAAACACCCTCAAATTCAAATTATTTATATTATTTGAAAAATGTAATCTACTGTAGACCCTATTAATCATTTAACTTGTGCATTTAAGAGTGTTATCAGTTGTAGAACAGCAGTCCCATAGGTAACCTTCCATATTCTCAAGCACACACTAAGTAAAGGATTACCAGAGAAGTTTCCTTTGGAACTAGTAGTGTTTGCTTGCTGAGTACCAATAGCAAAGTCATTACCTTGTTACTGTGACGCCACATGGGCAGACTATAAAAGGTCCCCACTATGTCACACTCATTTTCTCACTGTTCTTGTCAATCTGAGTGACCCAGTCGGCCTGGAAGTCCTCCAAAAAGACAGCACTCATAAATAGTGCTGATACTGTACTGTATTGTGAATGATAATTAATCAAGGTGGTGATCTCAATTGAGGATGAGAATCGAAGTGATACTGCTCTCTATTGAGGATAAACATTTTTCAAAAGGCTAATATTTTTCTCCTTTGAGGTTACAAATGCCAAAAGTGTTGATATTGTTCTCCACTGTGGATAACAATTGTTCAAGCTTTCTTTATTGAGAATAAAAATCACTCATACTGTCCTTATACTGTACTCTATTGGGGGTGATAATCACCCACCACAGAACACAGTAGACATGAAGAAACACCATTCTGTTTGAAGAAGGCTCCTTGTCACTGCTTCACAAAAATCTGTAAGTTGCAACCCGCTTGGAGCTGCTGGAAGTAGTCATAGAATACATCAAATGCCATTTAATGGAAGAATTAGCCTCTTATCCAGAGTTCAGGTATGCCTGCACAATCAATTCCTTTATCCAATAGACTAACCTGTCCTTTCCATCAAAAATTCCCTGATGTACAGAAAATTATGTTCTGTAGACTTTTATGGTAGATGCAGAGAGAGAGAGAGAGAGAGAGAGAGAGAGAGAGAGAGAGAGAGTAGACAGTGGCTTCAGAAATTCCAAAGCATTGTTTATGGTGCATGATAAGGTATTTATGCTCAGTGTTTCACCACTGAAGAAATTTGACTCAAATTAATGGAATTTAGTGATATTACACAACCTTAATTGACTATCCATCCACAATCCATCCAGAATAACAAATAGAGCATTTAACAAGAGAAAGCACCAGATTGTTTGAATAAATGGATTTTCTGGGATTATGTGAGTTCTTGCCCAAAGTTGCCTGAAGTTCGAAATACTCGCAGTGCTTGGGGAGTGTTTTCTCGGCAGAGCAGAGGTAGTCAATTCATGATACGTTGGATGATAAGTCTTGGCTTTTAAAGTTTTAAAATTTGAGTCGAGCATTCATGGTCTTGCAGAGGAAGATGTTAAAGCAGAAGGGAGATTTGTAAACAGTAAGCACAGTTTCCTGTAAACAAAAAGCTCAAAACTTAACCTTGCTTCTGGAGAAAGGTTTGGTGATACATGGCAAATGACTTTTCTTGAACTGGTTTAATATGAATTCTCAGAACTAATAAACAGTATGTTATTTGAATTATAACTCAAACAGCTTTGAACTTCTTTCAGACAAGAGTAATGATGTCAAACAAAAGAAAAAAAGCTTAATCATTTGCAAATTACTAGCTGAACAACTAGGGTGGCATGGTGGTACAATGCTTAGCACTGTTGCCTCACAGCAAGCTGGTCCTGGGTTTAATCCAAAATGAGTTTAAAATGAGTTTGCATGTTTTCCCTGTGCCTGAGCGGGGTGTCCTCCCACAGTCCAAAGACATGCGGATTAAGTTGATTTCCTACTCTAAATTGCCCATAGGTGTGAATGGATGTTCATCTCTGTTTTGGCCCTGCGATGGACTGATGACCTGTGCAGTGCGTACCCTGCTTTTAGTTGGCTGGGATTGGTGCCAGCTTCCTTGTCACCCTCAAACCATAAGTGTTGTGGAAAGTGAATAGATACACAGCTATTAGATTAAAGATATGTGAGCTACAATTAGGTAGATAACACAACATAATCATAACCTTTAGCTGAACACACAGGTAGAAAAAAACAATTAGTAGAGGAAAAATCTGAGTCTTAGAACATGTTAGAACATCTTAGAATGTCTTTTCTAATAGAGGGGAAGAATAAAAGGTACGTGGTCTGTTGTGCAACAGTTACTCTTGCATGTAGAACTGCAGATCTGGTGTGATGGCTATTAAGAGCATTTTCATATAATTAACAACAGACAGAACTATAGTTTTTTGGCCAGAATGGGGCTATCAACAAAACTGGTTGCATAATCTGTCAGACTGTGTCTGTCCGTGATTGCAGTATCATCCATAACAGTGGCAGAAAAGTATGCTGATGTGGATTTGGCCAATTATGCGCAAAATCTCTACTTTCTATTTGAATAAAAATGGATAGCAACTTTATGAATTACAAGGTTTTAACTGGACTATAAATGAATCAGAAATAAAAGCTCATAATACTTAGGTCATGAGGTCATTTTTCTTTCTTTCTTTTTTTTTTTGGCCAGGCACGGGCATTCTGTGAGTCAGCACATCGTATATCTGATTCCAAGGGCCCACCAGGTAGACAGCTGTTAGAGACAGAAGCTGCACATCTGTCCACTTGCAGAGCTTGTTTACCCATCTCAACAATGCTTTATGATTTGAATCATCTAGATAAATGTGTATACACATATCCTAGCACTGTAGGACCCCTAAGGTAACCTAACCCCAAGTGAAGAAATATGAACTGGTACATGACTCTATTTATATCTGATAGTAGATCTATTCTATCTGCGATTGGTCGTTTTTGTTGTCCCCAGAAGTTAATAACCTCTACACACATTTTCAGTACAGATTTGTAATACTCTCTGTGTGTCGGTCATCTTCATATGGTTATAAACTGGAATATGGTGTCAGAAGCCAGTAAACTTGTGCTTTTTTTTTCATGTTTTAGTTGATTGCAGTATGGAATAAGATGCCACAATCGAATAACATCAAGTCACAGGAAGACACTGCCGAGGGTGTTGCACAAGCTGTAACATGCTGAACTGTTGCAGGCATGGCTGCCAACATCCCAACCCCTTTGCTTATGAGTTTCACAGGTGACAGGAGTATTAACTGGGAAATGTTCTGAGCCAAATTTGAAGTTTATGCCTTGGTCATGGGCCTAGTTGACACCAAGTAGAGACCAAAGGATGTGCAAGCTGTTGTGTTGCGGAATGTGATGGGGAGTGAGTGCAAACATATTTACCATAATAATTTCAATCTCATGTCAGGGCAACAAGCAGATCCTAAATATATTCTTGATCCATTGGGACAATACTTCAAGCCTGACAAGAACTTGGTATACGAGAGGTATGTGTTCGGAAGTTGTAAGCAGGAAGATGGGGAATCATTTGACAATTTTGTTACCAGGTCAAGGGAGAAAGCAGCTATATATGAGTACAGATAGTTGAGAGATGAGATGACTTGCAACAAGATTGTACTGGGCATTACAGATGAAAGCACATGGCACTGACTGTTAAGAGAGAAGACTTTAACACTAGTCAGCAGTATAGAAATGTGCTATGTGCAGCTGAGCATACTGATATGAGAATGAAAATGCTGGATGGAGCCCCTCACACTGATAGCCAGCAACAGCTCAGACCAAACAATTCGAAACAGAGCAATTCACCTCTAGCCTTGGAGACAAACAATACATACAATACAAAACTGTGGCAATGCACACTCAAAGGACAGGCAACACTGTCCAGCATATGGTAAATCTTGCAGGTTATGTGGGGGACAAAATCGCTTTGCAAAGGTGTGCCTGAAAAGCAAAAACGATCTAATGAAAAGAAGCTGCATTGCTCATAAAACTCTTCAGAGTATTTAAAGACACACAATGATGACAGATACATGCATAAGTCAATTGGTGCAGTGCAAGCAAAAGGAAAGAAATGGTTTGTTATATTGTAAATAAATAACAAGTCACAGCAGTGCCAGATTGATTCGGGGTGCTACCTGTTATGTGATGAGCTACAAGGACAAAACTAAACTGGCACCACCAAAATTACAGTATAGGGTGAGACCCAGCATTCCAGTATAGGGAGAGACCCAGCGTCCCAGTATAGTGCGAGACCCAGCGTCCCAGTTTAGTGCGAGACCCAACATCCCAGTATAGTAAAAAAAGACCCAACATCTCAGTATAGAAAAAAAGACCCAACATTTCAGTGTAGAAAAAGACCCAAAATCTCAGTATAGAAAAAAAGACCCAACATCTCAGTATAGAAAAAAGACCCAACATCTCAGTGTAGAAAAAGACCCAATATCTCAGTATAGAAAAAAAGACCCAACATCTCAGTATAGAAAAAAAGACCCAACATCTCAGTATAGAAAAAAAAGACCCAACATCTCAGTATAGTAAAAGACCCAACATCTCAGTATAGCAAAAGAACCAACATCTCAGTATAGAAAAAAAAGACCCCACATCTCAGTATAGTAAAAGACCCAACATCTCAGTATAGTAAAAGACCAAACATTTCAGTATAGTAAAAGACCCAACATCTCAATATAGTGTGAGACCCAGCATCCCAGTATAGTGTGAGACCCAACATCCCAGTATAGTGTGAAACCCAACATCTCAATATAGTGTGAGACCCAGTATCCCAGTATAGTGTGAAACCCAGCATCCCAGTATAGTGTGAGACCCAGCATCCCAGTATATTGTGAGACCCAACATCACATTATAGTGTGAAACCCAGCATCCCAGTATAGTGTGAGACCCAGCCTCCCAGTATGGTGTGAGACCCAGCATCCCAGATTAGTGTGAGACCCAACATCCCAATATAGGGTGAGACCCAGCATCCCAGTATAGTGTGAGACCCAGCATCCCAGTATGGTGTGAGACCCAGAATCCCAGATTAGTGTGAGACCCAACATCCCAGTATAGGGAGAGACACAACATCCCAGTATTGGATGGGGTATACTGGGATACACCTCTGCAACCCAACACACCTCTGCAACCCAGCAATACCTGACTGAAGCTCTACTCTGGTGAACCATTGAGCTCCATGCCAAGGAGTCATAAAATTCATGATTCCTGCTGATGTACATAAAGTGGAACGCACTCATTCGAGGGCCCTGACCAGTGAGCATCTAATCAGCAGATACAGGGATGTATTCAACTCACCTGTGGAATCTGTGCCGGGGGCAGTTAGACCGTTTAAGTTAAAACTAGACAGTTTAAGTTAGACCCTGACGTTGCCCCAGTTCAATGTGCCCTTTACAATGTTCCCATTGAAATGAAATCTGATATCAAAGCCCTCCTGGATGAATATCAGGCTGATGGCCACATTACAGATGTTACAGAGCCAACAGAGTGGCTCAGCAACATGGTCATTGTAAAAAACCAGACAAATTAAGGATTAAGGATGTTTGGACCCAAAGTTCCTGAACAAAGCTCTGAAATGCTTCCATTACATAATGCCGACTCTTGAGGATGTTTTATATAAATTGCCAAAGGCATGACTTTTCACTTTGTGGATGCCAGGCATGCCTTCCTACAGTGCAGACTGGACAAGCTTCATGACCACCTTCATGACCACCTTCTGGACCCCCTGGAGCAGGAATCATTGGCTCAAGCCAATGTTTGCAGTATCAGAGGTACCTGAGGTGTATCAACATAAGAAACATGAGCTCCTGGCTGAACTGAAAGGAGTTGAACCCATCGTTGATGACATATTGGTCATAGGCTGTGGAGAAATGGATGAAGATGCAAACAGGTGCCACAATAGAAATCTGTTAGCCCTGATGGAGTGCTGCCGAGAAGTCACATTCTGTCATCTGCTGGGTTAAAACCTGTCCCTGATAAGGTGAAGGCCATCATAGACATGCCTAATCTCTCAGATGCAAAATGGGTGCAGCGTCTTGTTGGCTTTGCTAACTGTCTAGCAAAGTTCATGCCACACCTGTCAGGTGTTTGGGAAGCCAGTGCCATGGGGTGTCTTGGTAGAGTAAGTGTTGCAATGGCTCACAAACACAATGAGGCAGTGTCTAAACTGAAATCCTTAGCCAAATCCATACCAGTGTTGCATTACTATGATGTCACTAGACCAGTCACAGTGCAGAACGACTCTAGCCAGAGTGGTCTAGGGTGCTGCCTCATACAAGAAAGATAACCTGTTCCCTTTGCGTCAAGCGCCCTCACTCCCACAGAGAGAAATTACGCAAAAATTGAGAAGTCTCAGGATTGTGCTTGCTTGCCAGAAGTTCTATCACTATCTGTATGGCCGCTGTTGAGACCAATCATAAACCTCAGATTTCTATATTTAGCAAACCTCTTCTCAGGGCACCCAAGAGACTTCAGAGCATGCTTTTTACACTATAAAACTATAACCTGCAGGTTGTTTACAAGCCAGGGCCAGAAATGATAAGCAACACACTTAGCAAAGCAACAGCTGAATGCTTGGGCTGTGGAACTATCTACAAGCATCATGCCATCTGTTCACTGGAGGTAGAGCAGGATGATCTGCAATATATTAACCAGGCAGATTATTTGAATGTGAATGATCACCATCTTGAACAGATTAGGTGACACAGTGACAGGGATGAATGCTTACAGGCTCTCAAATCCTTGGCTCTTGCAAGCTGGCCAGAGGTGAAGGAAGACATGCCACACATCATAAGGGAATACTGGCCCTTTTACAATGAGGTCAATGTGCAGAATGTCATTCTTTTCAGGGGTCAGAAAGCCATCATACCAAACATAATGCATCCAGAAATGCTTGCCTTTTTCCACTCAAGCCATATAGGAGATGCATGCTATCGACAAGCCAAGGAGTCTCTTTACTGGTCCAACATGCAAGCAGAAATCAAACACTTTGTGAGCACACCTGCAAGAAATATGTGAACATACAGTAAAAAAAAAGTCTAAGATCTCACATTAAATGCCCACACAACCATGGCAGATTGTCACTATGGATCTTTTTACCCATAGACAGTAGGAATACCTGCATATCCTTGACCACTATTCAGATTTCTGGGAGATTGAGCCACTTCTAGACCATTCAGCGGAAAATGTCATTAAGTACTGGAGGTCCCAATCTGCCCATCATGGTTAGCTGGAGAAGGTGATCACAGACAATGGCTCACAATTTGGTTCTCAATTCAAGTAATTTGCTTCAGAATGGCAATTTGACCATGTGATCTCTTCACCAAGGCACCCACAAGCAAATGGCAAGGCTGAGTCAGCTGTTAAAATAGCAAAAACTCTCCTGTGCAGGGCAGCACAAGATGGAGAAGATCCCTGGAAGGCTGTATTACACTGCAGAATTGCCCCCATGGAAAACATGTACAGCAGCCCAGCACAGCGCCTCATGTCACAGAGGCTCAAGACTTCCATTCCTGTGATAAACAAGCTTTTTGGGCCCTGTGTGGTGGCAGGAGTCACAGAGAAGTTGTGCCACTGATCTGGCCACTGTGTGCTCACGTGTGCCACTGAAGGCTCACGAAAGCCTTTTATGACTGCAAGGAATTTACCAGAGTTGGCGACTGGGGAGACAATTCAGACAAAACCAATGGTGGGAGATACCTCTGGCTGCTGGAAAATCGTCACCTGTCTTCTTAAGGTTGCACCACTCTCCTATCTTTGGATTGTCGATTGTTCTCTCTACCGATGCAATAGAATAGACCTAGAGTGGCAGAGCTTACTGAATCCTTGACCTGACTTGAATGATATAGATATTGTTACGTTCCATTTTTAGAATAAGTATGTCCAGTGAAAAAAAGGAGTAACACACTCAGCAGACACTGGATGATGGGAGAAATAAGACAAGAGGATTGCAGTTGAGAAAGAAAACTTTACCACGTCTGTGAAATTCTTTACATACATGGGAAGTGTGATAGTTTACAGCCTGGTTTACAACCAATAATACAACCCATAGGGTAGTAACAATTGAGAGAGAGAAAAAACAACAAATAGATAACCAGTTGATGCCTGGAGTCTCCAAGGTAACAAATATGACTTTCCCTATTGCCGATGTAGTGGACCACGGACAGTGCTAAAGAAAATAAATTAACTATCACCACATCTATCCATCCATCCATTATCTATACTGCTTTATCCATCTTGGTCACGGGGAAACTGGAGTCAATCCCAGGATCTTTGGGCGAGAGGCGGGGTACACCAGTCGGGGCAGGTTGCCAGTCCACCACAGACAAACAACCACACACTCGCATTCACACCTATGGGCAATTTAGAGTAGCCAGTTGACCTAATCTGCATGTCTTTGGACTGTGGGAGGAAACCGGAGCACCCTGCGGAAGCCCATGCATACACGGGGAGAACATGCAAACTCCACAGAGAAAGGCACCCTGGGTGACCCAGGGATCAAACCCAGGACCTTCTTGCTGTGAGGCGACAGTGCTAACCACTTGCACCACTGTGCCGCCTCACCACATCTATCTATAATAAAAGTACAAAGGGTGGCACTCACCCCTAACCTAGTGTGTCTATACAGGGAAGCTCCTATGTGAGTTATGTACAGGTGTGCCCTGAGTACCTGTCCACATATCGAAGGGCAAACATTAAACGCAGTTAAAAATCAGTGACCTTATTATACCAACTTTCCGCTAGGGAAACGAACATAAGTAACAATATGTTGGAAATTGCCTAGTAAAGATTCTGCCCAAAAATACACAAACATTCTTTCAATTAGCAAGTCTCGATGTCAAGTTCAAGTGTAAGTGCAACACAAACTAACAGGAAACCCCCCCCCCTTCCATCTTCACCGGAGTGCTTTTATACAGCATGTCCCGCCTCACATCCAGGAATACGCCTCTGATTGGTGGATCTGAACAGGGGTGCGATGTCACGCAGGTCAGTCATTAGCGTACGTGTTACCTGTGAGCCAATAAAAGCGATAGGGTTGAGAGAACAGCCAAGAGAAGGAGGGGAAAACAAAGGAAACTAGAGAAAACCCCTTACGTGCATCTCCTGCACGTAACGGATATGAATATGAATGTATATGAATGTACACACCAGAGGGGTCTCATGGAATCTACTACACCCACAGCCTTGTTAAGCCCTGTTAATCCTGTCCTTCCCCTGAACCTGTAAGGCCATCACCACAGCATGGTGGCATTTACACCAAAGGTGGATGGCTGTCTAAGCCAGCTGAGGGACTGAATCAATAAACTACAATAGATTATAAAAAAAATAATACAATCTATAAACTATAATACTAGTTTTTGGGGAAAAAATAAAACAATTGGGGGGGGTTGGGTTGCAGAAAATGGAAACTTAAAGAAATGTTATTAGTTCTTTAGGTAAATTTGGACAGATTACAGTAGATTCAATCTTGTTGTGGTTGTTCAACATTGTGTCATATTTGCAACTTCATGCACTATGGTCTAATGCTTGGTTTTGTAAAGGAGGATGTTATGGGGTCTAGTAGATCTATTCTATCTGCAATCGATTGCTTTTGTTGTTTTATACATGACCTCAGAATGTGTGTTCTCCATACAGATTTGTACCCCACTATGTGTGTCTGTCATCTCTATACAGTTATACACTGGAACAAGCTCCCCATGGGTTGTTCCTCTCAGAAAGTCCCTAGAACTGTTTGGTCCTATTGCCTGTTTTTCTGATATCACTAGTTAATGCATCTAATTACCTTGGGTCTCAAATTTCTGTGGGAGTCATCTCTGTGTTCCTCTGTCTGATCAACGATGAAAATGTCAACCACAGTAGCCACTGATCTGATATACAATTCTACAGTTGCAGAGGTAAAGATCAGTCTACTTTCAATTTCCAAAAATGCTGCCATGATCATGCTGAATCATAGATGAATCATGCTGTGGAGGTTTGGTCATGCCCTATTCTGGCATGAAACTGCCTTTGTATTGAAGGCTGTTGTGGCAGCAAATGCAGTACATGGTCCTTGTTGTACACTTTGCAAAGTGCTCCATATGCTGTTTTAGAAATACAACTTTGTGACAGGGTACCTAAATGTAGTCTGTTGCCTTATTTCGGGTTTCAGACAGAAGAAGGCATTTAATTAGTGCCTCCTGTGCCTGCGACCCAAAGACCTATCTAGGTGCTTGCAGTAGGTGAAACAGAGTGTTTTAACTGGCCAGGCAATGTCATTTGAACAAGAAAATTGTAATCTTATTTGTGTTAACCCAGTGTTTAACTGCACCCCATTGTTATGGCTCTCATAAATGCCTATATGTTTTTATCCTATTGTTGAAATGATCTTATTAAGGGCTATGAAAAATATGTTGCCTAGTTAAAAATCCAACTTATAATCACCAGAGTATCTTATGCTTTGCAAACTCATACTTTTGCTACCAGCATCTGTACTGGTCTCCACATCTCCACTGGTTTCTGCATCTACTGCAGACATTATTAGTGTCCCAATATCAGATCAAACCTTTCATGCACTTTTGAATGTGCATTAGAGCCCCACAGCCATGTCTACTACTCACTTCAATCCATGCTGCAAAAACACAGCATCAGAGGAAGGTATTGAAATGCCAGCAGGTATGCTTCTGGTATTGCTCAGCTTTATGCTGCAGTTATGGTAAGATGCTGTAAGTGCTCATCGAAGATTCTTCAGTCTCAAACAATCTGGGTATTGATCAAGACAATCATCCATTGTTTGGGGCATGGAAGAACGCTCACTGTCCCGCCCTGTCCCTGTCCTTACCTGAAATACAAGATGTCGGAAAAGTGTAAATTTCTGTCAACAATTCAGAACAAGTTCTGAAATTTCGAATGTATTATATTGTGAAATGAGCTCCTACTGTTCCAAAGATTCAGTCAAACAGGGGGTGAGAATTAAAGTTAAATAACAGAAATACCATACCAAGGATTAAAGAAGTATATTTAGCTTACTCAAATCCACTTTCTCAAACCTTAAATCCTTGACGAGATGAGAATAGGAAAGAGGACGAGCACAAGCCTTTAATAGGCTACCCAGATGGAGCCATGGTCATGAATGCTTGGAAACACAGACGACAACTAGTTCCAAAGTAAACCTCCCTGATGGTTCATAAGAAAATCTTTTAACCTTAAGAAAACATGCAATATGGCCAGTTTTTTAAAACAATATTATAGGTAATAATTATATCGCTAAAATTAATCACTAGCGTTGAAAGGTTGGTGAAATTATATTTTTAAAATCTGTGACTGTGTTCTTAACTTTATTCAGTTTGATTCAGTGATTCAACGATTTTAATAAATATCAGTATATATATTTTAAAGAATATTTATTTAATATAAAATGTCATATCCTCTGTGAGTGTATAACTTTCAGTTTTCCTTCACAAATTGAGCTGCTGTTTCTCTCACAAAGTGTACGTTGCAATCAGGCTTCAGCGGGACCCCAGCACAGTTTGTCTCACTCCCCACTAACCCTGCATCATGTTCTTTTCAAGTCCCAGATTTATTGTATGCACAAGGCGATGGCTGTGGGGAGTCAAATCAGCAGTTAGACCAGCCTTAATCATGTTTCTAGCATATGACTTTTACTAGGACTGAATTTGTGCCTAAGACATTCCATTATTCCATTTTACAGAACAGAACAGAACAGGCTGTACTCTCTTACCCTAGCTGCCTTCAAAAGGACTCCATTTTACCAAGATTAATGCAACAATGCTTACACACCAAAAAAATGTACAATGTGTCAATTTTTTTCGTATTATTTTGTTCGTTTAGAGAAAATTGATGGCTACTTTGAAAAGTGAAGACTGCTTTTCTGAAGATTTTTTTTTTCTCTTCTTGAAACACATCTTATTAAACTCATGAGCTAATTGTCCAGCTCACCATAAGATGGATCAGGTATGTTTGGGAGCAGGGAAAGATGAAATCCTCAACATCTCTCTTGCTTGATGAAATGATGCCTCCTGAATGCAGCTTCACCAACAACTTGTTTTTTCTCTCTCTACATGAGATACCTCTGGGGTTGTCCATAATATTGTTATTATTTCCCTTTGTGCACAAAGAAACGAATCTTTTGTTTTTATCAGCCCTGTTTGACACAGGGTGTCGAAGGGTGTGGTGTAATCTGTGAGAAATTGCTTTGGCTTCTATCTGTAGTCAGACCACAGTCCTTATTTTAGACTCTTTCTCGCTCTCTCTCTCTGTCTATCTCTCTCAATAAATGTGAAAATGCCATCATCATCGTAGCCTGGGTACCATGGTTGCTCCTTCCTCTTTGTGTTCTGGAGATCCATTGACCCATTCCTAATTTATATCGCTTTATCTCTTAAGGGCCATGGCAAAGCTGGAGCCAATCCCAGCTGACTTCAGGCAAGAGGCAGGGTACACCCTGGGCAGGTTGCCAATTTATTGCAGGGCTCATTCTGGAGATGTCCCAGATTGAATTTGCCTGAAAATAAAGTGAAAGAAATAATTATTAGACAACATGGTGAACATGGATGTAAATAAAAGCAGAATGTGGTGATTTGAAAATCATGTAAGCCCATATTGAAATTGAAAATAAAACAAAGACAACATATTAAATATTGAAACTGAGAAATTTTATTGTTTCATGAATAACATGTTTCAAAACAAGTTGAGACAGAGGCAACAAAACACTGAAAAGGTTGTTGCACTATTGGCCCATGCAGTCTTTCACCTTTAATGCCTCTCTGGGATGCTCTTTTTATATGCAGTCATGTTACTGACCTATTGCCAATTAACCTAATTAGTTTTGAAATGTTCCACCAGGTGTTTTTTTTTTTTTAACATTGCACAACTTTTCCAGTCTTCTGTTGCCATGTCCCAATATTTTTAAAACAAGTTGCTGACATCAAAATAAAAATGAGTATATATTTTCCAAAAAATAACAATAACATTTCTCAGTTTCAATATTGGGTGGTACGGTGGTACGGTGGTGCAGTGGTGCAGCACTGTCGCCTCACAGCAAGAAGGTCCTGGGTTCGATCCCCGGGTCACCCAGGGTGCCTTTCTGTGTGGAG
>JAQQZX010159645.1:0-27680 GCA_030068355.1 Notoglanidium maculatum
ATTTCTTGGTGTTCACCTGGCGGAGAACTTCTTCTGGTCCCTCAACACCAGCTCCATTATTAAGAAAGCCCAGCAGCGTCTCTACTTCCTGTGAAGGCTGAGGAAAGCCCATCTCCCACCACCCATCCTCACAACCTTCTACAGAGGGACTATTGAAAGCATTCTGAGCAGCTGCATCACTGTCTGGTATGGAAACTGCACCGTATCGGAACGCAAGATCCTACAGAGTATAGTGAGAACAGCTGAGAAGATCATCGGAGTCTCTCTTCCCTCCATCACTGACATTAACCACACACACTGACTGATGCTGATGTTGACTAACTGCCAAATTTCCTTCAGAGGAGATGCTTGAGGTTAACAGTGCACTGCTCAAAACCATCGACACCATAACCAAAACCAGTGAGCTCATATATGCCATTGTAATCCTGGAGATGCTTGGATGCAAAATCAAGACCAGGAATTTAGAGTGCCCACCATGGTGAAGAAGATTAGAACCCAAGATTAGGGAAGCCCAGACGAACATCAGCCTGCTCATAGAAGGTACAGAAAGGAGTCGTGAGACACAGGTCCTGGGTGATGAAGAAGTACAACAAGATGTCCATAAGTGAGTCTCTGGAGACTGCCAAACAAAGACACACAGCTGTGGCGACAAGACTGAAGGTCTACCCCAGGGAAGCAGAGGCCAAAAGGAGAATGAGATCAGCCAGAGCCAAATATCTCCAGAGGGTCAGACAGGTCTTCAGAAGCCAGCTCAACAGTAGGAATAAGATCCAAGTCATTGACCTGTACACCCGGTCAACCATCAGATACCCAGCTGGAACAGTGAGCTGGCCACAGGAGGAAATAGATGCCACTGATGTCAAGACCCAGAACTCCTCATGATGCATGGAGGATTCCACCCAAAGTCCAGCTCCCTGAGACTCTATGAACAACAGATAGACAGGGGCTGAGGTTTGGTGAGTGTCAGAGCCACTATCCAGAATGAAACAAGGAACATACATTAATACATCAAAAAGATGGCCCCCCAGGACAAACTGATGAAAGAGTGTCTCAGGCAGCAGAAGATGGATGGTGAGGAGGAAGAGAAATCATCGTAGAAGACCAAGCCCCTCCAGGAAATGTTCCACTGTCCGATAGAGAAACACATTGAGACCTTCCATTATATAGTAGCTGAGTGGAAGATGCAAGCTGGGACAGAATACACTGAAAGGTATAACCAAGTGGCAGGGATAGTGTGCAGAAACATCTGTGCTAAGTATGGGCTTGATCCCAAGTTCCCACATCCCACGAGACACCACTGAAAGTGGCTGGGAACAATAGAGCTAATATCCTGTGTCCAAAGTGGTCCTTGTGGTAATAGGAGCATTAGGATCTGTGACTCTCAAACTTGGAGTGTGGCTCCAACAGATTCCAGGTACAACAACAGAGGTCGCTGTCCAGAAATGTGCAGTTCGAGGAACAGCTAAGATACTGATACTGCGCAGAACCCTCAAACTCCCAGGCCTCTGGTTAAGAGGACTCAAGGTCGAGGAAGATGTACATACATAAACCCCCCCCAAGTAGGAGAGATGAGAGAAGGAGATTATACAAGTGCATCTCAAAAATTTGAATATTGAGAAAAATTGCACTTTTTGTAATTTAATTCAAAAAAGGAAAACTTTCATATATTCCATATTCGTTACATGTAAAGTGAAATATTTTAAGCCTTATTTTGTTTTTGTTTTGATGATTATGGCTTATAGCTCATGAAAAATCTGATATCCAGTGTCTAAAATTATTAGAATATTTTCTAAGATTAATCAAAAAAGGATTTACAATACAGAAGTGTCCTGCATCTGAAAAGTATGTTCATTTATATAATCAGTACCTTGTTGGGGCTTCTTAACCATGATTTACTGCATCAATGCAGCATGCCATGGAGGCGATCAGCTTGATGCACTGCTGGGATGTTATTGAAGCCCAGGTTGCTTTGATAGGGGTCTTCAGCTCGTCTGAATTTTTGGGTTATGTGTTTTGTTGATTCATGTTAACCCCATGGATCAATACTTGTTTGAACCAATTTTGGCTGCAAGTACTGTATCAAATGTACTCTATCAGCTTGCTTCTTTGACTATTGCACTATTGCACTGTCATAGAGTAGTGGTTGTTCCATTAATGTCAAATTTTTATAATGGGTTTATTGGTACTTTGTGAGATGTTTTTGATGCTTTTTCAGAAATTTATCTTAGACTTGTTTTGATAGCTCCATGGTCTTCTGTTTGTTTAGGTATGTTCTTTACTAAAATTCTTGGGCTTTCCAATAACATGTGTAATTGCACAATTTAATTAAAGTGTGCGAAACTAATTGTGCGACTTCTGATTGGAATTCCATCCATCCATTATCTATACCGCTTTACCCGTCTGGGTCGTGGGGGGAACCTGGAGCCAATCCCAGCAGTCGTTTCAGGCGAGAGGCGGGGTACACCCTGGGCAAGTTGCCAGTCCACCACAGGGCCAACACAGACAAATAACCACACACGCTCGCATTCACACCTATGGGCAATTGAGTAGCCAGTTGACCTAATCTGCATGTCTTTGGACTGTGGGAGGAAACCAAAGTACCCGGAGGAAACCTACGCATGCACGGGGAGAACATGCAAACTCCGCACAGAATGGCACCCTGGGTGACCCGGGGATCGAACCCAGGACCTTCTTTCTGTGAGGCGACACTGCACCACCGTGCCGCCTCTGATTGGAATTGTTTGCACCAAAACTAATTTAGGGGTTTAACAGCAATGGCATTGAATACTTTTAAGTTTTTTTTTTTTTAATTGCACTTTAATATGACCTCCTGTACTGCTGATAATTTATAAATTATTTAGTCAGCCAGTCACATCATATCAAGTGCTCGAATGGGGACCCGAAATAGCCATGACTGTCTCAGTGACTGTTATCTTTACTTACCTTTAATATTGACCTGCAAGAATATGTACAGCATGGATGTTTGAACATGGAATTAATGTACGGTGCATTTTCCCATCATTATTTTTTACCTCCAGATAATTAACAATAAAAAATTCTGAATGGCCATTTGTTTGAAAACCAAAGGGTGGTCTCTGACTTAGGCACAGTACTCTATATATCATGAAATATTCATATGTTTATTTGACAGTGAAACACCATTCCGTGTGTATTCCTGTGTATTCTGTGTGCATTTTTCTGAATTTAGCACATATGTAAATATATTAAAAAATATATACTACACATAACAGTAATTATAATACTTTTTCAGATCATCATGACAGTGGTAGAAATATGTGGCACAGTTTCTAAAATAAGTCAAGACAGTTTGTTTCTCAATAAGTTGCTAATAATCTTTATTTTTTATGCTCCAGAAATGAATGATTCCCTGCTGCAACTTTTCTCCTGCGCCTGCTGTCAGCTTTCCTACACATCTCAATTTTATCTTGACAATCACATAAAGAGAAGCCACTCTGAGGAAAATATGAGATTGTTGATATCAGGTGGAAATAAAAATGACAGTCTGATGCCCATAAGAAGCTCCAGTATTCAGCAGACATGGTCTGACACGCTCCACACTAACACCACTCATGGACGAATGCAGAAAGAAATTGATCACTGCCCAAAATGTGGGAAGGATTTTATTTCTATCTGTAATCTCAGTAAGCACCAGTGTGTCCACACAAGAGAAAAACCATTTCCCTGCACACAGTGTGGAAAGAGTTTCACTTACCAGCGTAATCTTGGACAGCATCAGCGCATTCACACAGGAGAGAAACCATATCACTGCTCACAGTGTGGGAAGAGTTTTAATAATGTGAGTAATTACAGACAACACCAGCGCATTCACACAGGAGAGAAGCCATATCAGTGCTCACAGTGTGGAAAGAGTTTTACTAACCAGTGTCATCTCCGACAGCATCAGCACATTCACACAGGACAGAAACCATATCACTGCTCACAGTGCGGGAAGAGTTTTAATCAACAGAGATACCTTGAAAGACACAAGAGCATTCACACAGGAGAGAAGCCGTATTACTGCTCACAGTGTGGGAAAAGTTTTAATCGACAGAGTCATCTCCAAACACACGAGCGCATTCACACAGGAGAGAAACCGTATCACTGCTCGGAATGTGGGAAGAGTTTTATTCAACAGAATGATCTCCAAAGGCACCAGCGCATTCACGCAGGAGAAAAGCCGTATCACTGCTCAGAATGTGCGAAGAGTTTTATTCAACAGAGTGATCTTCAAAAACATCAGCGTGTTCATACAGGAGAAAAGCCATATCACTGCTCACAGTGTGGACAGAGATTCACTTCTGGAAATTCATTTAAGACACACAAGTGCACCAATGTACACCAGTCAATTTAAATTAGAAAATAGAGCATGATTAGCTTAAATTATACATCAGTGTAGCTATATTGATCTCAAATTAGCTACAATGATACATGCTTGGGACAGTATAGTATATTACACATATTTTTACAGAGAAATAGGATGTTTATGACAAAAGTCATTCAGTAGCTGTGCAAGCAGTGAGCTTCTGAAATGGTTGATGAGAGAGGAGTTTTTCCCTGAGTTTTCTCACTTCATTGTTTACAACCAGCAATGCAAAGAGATATTCAAAGTCATATACGAAGTGTGGCTATTAAATAATGAGGCTAATGCTGTATTACAATTTAAATCAAGAAAACTTACATTTCAATTTCTTTGCCCTTCTGCACCATTTATCATCACTGTTTTTATGCAAGAATGTTTGTGCAAGTCTTTCACAAAAGAATGTAATACATTTCACTTCCCTCAATGTATGGCTGACCAGCAGGCCCGTGAATATATTTTGTTAACATGGTTGAGTGGGTCTCAATTAAAGTAGATTTTTATTGTTGTTATAACCATATACAATGCATAGTATAAATTGAGATGAAATAACATTTCTCCTGAACTCAGGGTGACGCATTCATATTTGACATTCACAGTGCTGACAAAGGAGTGAGGAATAGGAAACAGTGAGGTGAGATTGCAAGGATGCAGTAAGAGCATAAATACTTCAAGTCACAAAACATTTAACATTACAGTCAAGACATTACACTAAACAATGTCCATAGCTGCAACTTGAAATGAAATTGTAAGTGGCAGCACAGTACTGTGGTTATGAAAATACTATTAATCAAAGTGTCTATGTGTTGTAAACAGTGATTATTCCTCAAATCAACCATTTAAGTGAAATCTGTGGCATGATATAAACTTTGAGTTATAGTGCCTGTGCAGCAGATGAAGGTGTTAATTGTGACTAAAGCCCAAGGCGATGCATATGGAGGGAGACGCATGGTATTCAGAAGACTGGCCAAACACCAGACCATAAGCCAGTTGAGTGTTTCACCTCCTGAAGAGGAGACTGAAGGGGAAAAAACCCCAAACGAACAATAACAGAAAGAAACTGTGGTACAAACCTGAAAAAGCATCACAGAAGAAGAATATAACACTTTGGTGATGTTACTTTGTCACCAGATTGATACAGTTATTGCAAGCAAGAAATATGCAAGCAGATATTAAGTGTTACTTACTTTAATTTACATTAAGACTTAGTCCAATTCTTTACCTAGTCTAATACTTTGCTTCCCTAAAGATTGGGTGTTCTGGCACCAAAGGCACAATGTCTAAGTTGTTTAGCATCTCTAGATGTAAATATCAGGAAATGAAAACTGAAATTATCTCGTATTCAATTTTTGATCCCAAACCAAAATGTCTTAAGTATATAACTAAAACAAAAGAGTTGGGTCCACCTCTCACCCACCCATATTGGTCATGGACATACCCCTTATTCATGCTTGTCCAGAGATACAGTCACATCCATAAATACTGGAATGACAAAGCGAACTCTTTTGTTTTAGTTATATACTGAAGACATTTTGGTTTGGGATCAAAAATTTAATACGAGACAATTTCAGTTTTCATTTCCTGATATTTACATCTAGATATGTTTGACTCATTGACATCTATAACGAATTTTTTTTTACCTACTTGGTAAACTCAGTCATGATGGCGACTTTTAATTCAACAAGATTTCGGCTTCAAAACCTCACAATGGGAGTCAATGGTGTGTTGTCTACTCATACCCTGGAGATCAAAATTAGAGAACAAATGACATTTTCCCAAATTTCAAAGTCACTGCTTAAAGTTATCCTGTAAAGTTATCCTGACGTAAATAGAAGGGATGAAGTTAATGTGCATTTCATAATTTAAAAATATTCCATCTCACAATATAAAAAAACTTGATAAGAAATTTGGAAAAGAACTGTGAAATTAGAGAACACTTCGGGATACTTAACAGTTATCGATGCAAATCTGACACCTGGGGCTAATTTCCTTTATCATCTAACAAAACCTATTTATCCGGCAACACTCAGTCATTTTGCAAGATGCCAAGCCACTCCAAGGTAACTGAAACCCTGCAACAACAGGTTGTTCATGCTGAGGAGCATGTTGGTGGATGGAGAACTGGTCCAAAGTTCACTTTTGTGATGAGGGGAAGTTTAATTAAGTTGAATCAGATGGGAAACATTATGTTCAACATCAAACTGGGGAAGGACTGAACCCAGTTGAACCCAGCTGAAGAAATCAGTTAAATTTGGAGTAGGAAGCATCATGGTTTGGGGAATGTTTTCTGCAGCAGGAGTTGGGCCTCTTATATAGCTACATATAATGCTAATGTTTCAGAACCTCCTTCAACATCATGTAGTTCCTTCCTTGCAATTTTTGTGCAAGACAGTTCCCCTTGTGACAACGGGTAAAGAACTCCCTTGAAGCTGAGAACATTGAAATAATAAAATGTCTACCCCAGAGCCTGGATCTAAACCCGATCAAGACTCTCTGAAAGATCATTGGAGACAACATTAAGGCTAAGAAACATACCACAGTTACCGAATTTTGGAAGATTTCTGGCATTCTGGGGCAGTCGTAGCTCAGTGGTTAAGCCACTGGACTAATGTTGGGAAGGTTGTGTGTTCAAATCCCAGCACTGTCAAGCTATTGCTAATGGACCCTTAACTCTTAACTGCTCACTTGTATAGATGAGATATATGTAAGTTACTCTGGATAAGGGTATCTGCCAAGTAATGTAAATATAATGTAATGGAAGAGACTAGAAAAAGTGGAACAAGACAAATCTGAGCACTGAGAGAAACTGATGATGTCCTGCAGTCATTCAAAGCAAGGGCTGCTACACTTTATAAACTTTTTGAAAGCTGTAACCATCACAAATTCCCTTCGTAAGCTTCTTTTCTGCTACACTGGTTACTGTTCTCTAATTTTGATCACGATATTTTCCACTTATCCACAATATAAAGGTTTTTGTTGAATTGCCTTGGTTATTTTGAAAAGCATACTAGTATAACAGATATACCCACATCTAATATTCGTTCAAATTTTGAGCAACGAAGGTTGCCATCGTTTGAGAAATAAATCAAGTATTTATGAAATGTTCCACAATTTTGATCTCCACTGTACATACACAGTCCTCTCACTCCAGCCCGGGTGGTGGCGGTAATGAGGATTGATTCCCACTAGAAAACAGCAATTCCTTCGTAAAGTCGTAGGAGAATGTGGCGCTGTCTGGCTGATTTGATCTTCTGCACATGAAAATATTTATGGCACGGTTCCACAAAAATTTTGTGATCTAAAGAAGTTAACAATAGAAGCTTGTTTTTGCTTTCACGCCTGAGGTAAGTGTATCTGAATCATTCTAGCTGGGAACTTGCAAGATAATGGTTGAGTTCCAAATGGCTCGCTGCTCCCCATGTAAGTGCACAACGTAGAATACAAAACAATTATGTCTGCATCCTATTTAGTGCACTTAAAATATCAAGCAAGCGAGTAGCCATTTGGGATGAAGCCTTCGTGAAACGTTTCGGTGCTAACCAAAACAAAGGCACAACTCAATCAGTCGTGTATTAATCGGGATCACAACGCTCACTTTCCCCATAATTACTTACACTTAACCAATTAGGTAACATTCTTTTCAGGAATAGCTCATCTGTGTTTATTGGTCTCGAGCTCTGTTTTCATATGGATTAAGTGTGAATACACTGCGGTATCACATTCGCACATTCGGATTTCTGGCTTCAGTGGGTGCAAAAAAAGGTTAATACATGTCAGTTGTTGTTCTGCACAGCCAAAGCAATCAAATACAACTTATTTTAGTTTTCCAGTAATTGATACTTTTTAAAATCCTGAGATTAAATCGATTTATATGGAGACTCGCAGCATGAAGTAGAGCTAAGGGACCGTCTACAAATTACATTAGGTTTTGTTTTCCTCAAAGTAGTTAAATTGCTCTATTCGGATGGATAACATTTTTACTTGTTTAATTGGTGATAAAACTCTCGCATTAGAAATGACCACAGGAGGAGTGAGCCGTGTTGCCAACCCTTTTTTTTTTTTTCTTTTTTTATTTATTTATTTATTTATTTATTTATTTATTTTTAAGGGAAGTAACATCTTTTCATGCACCACCTCCCTTACAGACAGTGATGATTATACCTATCTTAAAGAAGCCCACTCTAGATACCTCAGACTTTAGCAACTACACACTAGTATCTTGTTTCTCTTCTCATATTCTGCACAATCAGTTGTCTCTCTGGTACTCGGAACAAATTCCGCAATCCTAACCAAAGCAAATAAATTTTATTTACTGTATATAGTTTTTACCTTGTCACAAAGCAGCTTAACAGTATTCCAGTATGGGGCAAGGAAACCTCCCTTGAAATGGCGTTATGAAGAAACCTTAGAAGGAACTAGACTTGAATGGGAACCATTCTCCATCAAGGTTGCACTGTAAAGTGTGACCATAAATCATTTCTCCTCTGCGACTGTATGTTTCAGTCATGCAGTGCTAAGTTTATTGAAATTAATTTGAGTGTTAGCATCATAGAGTCATTTATGATTTCATTAGAGATTTAAGTCTACAGACTCAAAGTGTTGAGTGATTGAGCATTTTTAGCCAGTGAAGTCTTTAGGTTATCCAAGTAAAGACGTTCATAGCCATCTTTAGGGCGTGTGTGGTACCATCCACAGCAATTTCATGCTTTAGACTATACATCATTTTTGGGTGAAAGAGGCTACAAGCAGAAATAAAACATTAGGATGAGAACATTAAGACAAGTCCAGAGGGCTGGGAATCAGGATCACTGGTATCTCATGAGGCAGCAGGAGTAGGGGAGAGAGATTATATAATATTAGGTATGCACTCGTCCTGTAATGGTTAAAGAAGATGTGCATTGTGTGCAGAGTGCAAGCAGGGACTCTAGCTAATTAAAAGGGAGAGCATAACACACTTGTAAAGGCACCCAAGGGGCCAGCAAACCTGTGTGAATTTGTGGTGGGGAGAAACCATACTTCCATACTTAGTTTCAGTATGCCCATGGACCCACCAGATCTGTGCCAGAAACAAGACTGGGGCTTGTTTATGCACCTACTGGAACATCCAGATAGTAATGCCAGGATCAGACTACGCAAAACGGTTGTCTTTCACAATGGTCACCATGTCAGATTAAGCACTTGATCGAGCCGTAAATTCTTTCTGGGTCTTGGTCAGGAGCTTGGCAGCACTACAAGATTGACCCCAAACCAATTACCGTTCATGTTCTTAGAATGAGAGGGATATTTGTCCTCTTAACAAACTGGAAAAAAGAGCCCCATATTTTCCAAAACATATTGGGGGAGCCCCATAATGAAAGTCTGATCTTTTCCAATCTAAAAAAAAAAAAATAAAGGTTGTCTCTTATCCATTGGGTATGAGAAGGAGATGTTGATTTCCACTTACTCAATATTAGTCTTCTAGAAAGTAGTGTAGCAAAAACTAGGACATCTTATTTAGATGTAGGAAGGGAAGGCAAAAGGAAAGACCACAAACAGTGCAAGAGTGTTCGGCTCTGCCTTTTCCTCCATTAACTCCGATAGGGTGGCGCATATCTCCGTCCAGTAGTTATATAAGGATGGGCAAAGCCAGAACATGTATATGAGGTTGGCGGGAGACTGTTGACGCCTATCACAAGCTGGGGAAACATTGTCATAGATCTTCCAAAGCAGGGCCTTCGTGTAATAGGTATTATGTACGATTTTGAATTGAATAAGAATGTGTCCTATTCACTAATCATAAATTTATGTACTGTATATGCTGTAAGATATCTGACCAAACCTCCTCTGAACTTTTCTGGCCCAGATCCTCCTCCTAAAGGGCCTTTACAGAGTTTAATAAATCGGAGCAGATAAGATTGAGCCAATCAGATTAACATCACATATTTACATTCAGAGTTGGGATTGGTGTCAAAAAACCATCACAGAGTAACTGAGAAAACATGGGCAATGTATTACTGGCAAAACTATGAACCTGCAGATATTTAAAAAAAAGAAAAATGCTGCCTAGGAAGTATATATTTGTCTGAAAGTTGTGGAAAGGATGCAAAAAATGTTATCTATATACACAAGTCTTTAAAATTAACAAAACCAAAAGTTGAGACATAGAGAAAACACTGTCAATTAAAGAAGGAGGAAAAGCATTGTTAACAGCGAGTGGGGCATAAATGGCAAAATGACTAAGCTAAAATAGCGCTTAAACTGAGCCCAAACTCGGAGAGGTTTTGATAGTCATGTTCTCTGTGTACGGTGAAATAGAGGCTTGAATAGGAGAGTTCTCTAGGGCCTTCAAGGATACTTGATCGGATGAATAAAGGGACATGTAAAATGCCTTGTTAATTTTGGCAGGTTCTGCAGTTCTACCTGAAGCTCTTTGAATCTAGAGGATTTGATGAGATTACTTTGTTTAATGTATCTGGTGTGTTAGTAATTTGCTGGCTTTGTCCCCATGCTCATGAATAATTGGATCGGGATTGAAGCAGAAGATCAGTAGTGTGATGTGTCATAAGGACATCAAGCTCTGCCTGGAAGGAGAGATCCTCTTTATATATATCTGGGGATTGGAGATGCGTAGATCCTCCTCTCACCTCCCCTAATTGGCTGGTGGTATGTTTGTGTGCCTTCCTCAACCTTGAGTCCTCTACCAGAGGCTTTGGAGTTTGAGGGTTCTGCACAGTACCTTAGCTGTTCCTAAGAACTGCACTTTTCTGGGCAGAGACCTCGGTTGTTGTACCTGGATCTGTTGGAGGCACTCTCCAAGTTTGGGAGTTACAGCCCCTAATGCTTCTAGTACAACTGGGCCCACTTTGGACTTCACCTTCCACATCTGTTCCAGTTGTTCCTTCAGGCCTTGGTACTTCTAAGTCTTCTAATGCTCCTTCTCCCTGATGTTACTGTCAGCTGGGATTGCCACTGTCTGCTGCTGTTGTCACAACTACTGCTGTTTTCTGCTTACTTACCACTATGTCTGGTTGGTTGGCCATCAACTGTTTATCTGTCTGGAACATTATTTTTTTTCTCGTATGCTGGAAAGTACCTTCCCCCTAATATATACCTTCAAGGTCTCCCACAGCACTGAAGCAGATGTCAGCAATTTTGTTTAGACTAACAAAAAAATCAATTTGCTGTTGATAAAGTCTTTTAAAAGTAGGCATGTACTAAGATGTCATGTCATAGAATTCTCTTAGTCAGGTTAAAAAAACTGCCAGGCGTCAGAAACCGCAAATTACTTCATGAAAGACTGGATAACCTTGGCAGACCCAGAATTCAGAAGCCATGGAGGAGGAATGGTCCAGTTAGGGTCCAATCAAGCCAGCAAGTAAAGTCTCCACTAATAATTTTTTTTTAAGTGGGATTGCATTATCTAAAGCATACTAATTTGGTCTAATTCAACATCAGTACATTAAATTCCTCACCGGTAATAATGTAATGATATATCAATAATTGCATCGATAATTCAGATGCATTATGTGGGCAAAAGTATTGGGATGCCTGACCATTACACCAACAGGGACTTGCATTCGAATCTATAGGCTTTAATATGGAGTTGGGAAGTAGAGAAGTGTGATTTGTCACTCCTTAGAACGTTTCCACTGCTCCACAATCCAGTGGTAGTGTGCTTTACACCACTCCATATAACGCTTGGCATTGGACTTGGTGATGTGAGGCTTGCATGCAGCAGTTCGGCCATGGAAACACATTCCATGAAGCTCCTCCCGCACAGTTTTTATGCTTACATTAATGCCAGTGGAAGTTTGGAGCTCTTCAGCTATGGAATCAGCAGAGTGTTGGCGACCTTTATGCACCATGGACTTTAGTGGTCGTTGATCCCGCTCTGTGACTTTACGTCGTCTTCTGCTTCATGGCTGAGTTGCTGTTGTTCCTATATGCTTCCACTTGCCAATAATACCACTTACAGTTGACCATGGAATATCCAGCAGGGATGAAATTTCATTTGATTTTATACACCTGTGGCAATGGGTCTGATTGAAACACCTGAATTCAATAATTATGTCCCAATACTTTTGTCCATATAGTGTACAAATTTATGATTCAATCGATGGAAAAAAATTAACCACAAACCATTTCTTTGGTTTTTCCAGCTTTAAGTATGTTGTTTAGACAGCAGAGGGCACACTTTACATACAATAGCAAGAACACCCGCGAAGTCACCGTAGGTGGAAGTAACACAGCTCTTATGCCATGAAAAAACCCCACCAAAAAACAGATCTAAAATGGGAAAGAGCTTTTGTGCTTATTTACACACATTCAACAAGACGTCAGAGCTATCTTTTTACAGACTGCTGAAAGCTAAAGAAAAGGTAGTTGTTTAAAGTTCAAAACTTTAAAAAACATTTTTTAAGAGGTTGTTAATTTCTTTTTTTTAATAAATTGAATATTTTAGTTAATAGGCTATTATATTTTACTCCAACCTTTACAGATGTTTATTGTTGGTTTAGAGTATGAAAATGACACGAAAGTATATCTCTTTTTAATTTCACAAAATGACTATTTAGATTGAGAAAGAATATTTTTCCTTTTTTAATATTTTGGAAAAATTTGATCATGAACCCGGTATCGTGAATCGAGTTAAGTTATGAATTGGGTGAATAGTTACAAGTCTATTCACCAGTAACTTAGAAGTTGTACTTGTTCAAATTTTCAGGCAAAATCCACCGTCTTCCAAATCCCACCAACTGCAGCTTTAAACAAATGTACTATAATCTAGAGAAAGTGCATAATATTTTGCATCTTGTACCTTGTGGTTTAGAGTATATTCTACAGAAGGTGCATAATATTATACCACTTGTTTTGGAGCAGTACATTTCACCCTTCAGAAGCTATAGGGTTTTGTGTCTGCATCTGTTCTGTGGAATTATGTTTCTTTCTTTTTCTATTGCTCTAACAAGGTCTTATTTTTTTGCATTACTCATATTGATTTACGAAATGCCCTGGTTATAATTGAGGCTCTTTTTTCCCCAGAATTGCACCCATTAGATGTCTTACAATGGAATCAGCAGAGGTCAGTGCCCTCTTTATTTTTCTTATTAAATAACTGAAATGTGGAAATATTACTGATTAGAAGACGCATGCGCTGTGTGCATTTTCTCTTTGTGCCACTTTCTCATTTATGACCTTCTGCATGCCCTGTGGGATCTCAGTACCTATGCACATCTAGCACCAGAGAATCTCTAGTACTGGCCCCTAGAATAAGTGAGTGATACCCGGGCACCTGCAAGAAGCCCGATAATGTAGTCCCTCCTGTCTAAAGTTAGCCTAAAGGGGCAGCCAAGGCCTAAAGTTTAGAGAAGCGGGTTTGGGACTGAAAGGTTGCTGGTTCGATTCCCTGGACTGGCAGGTGTGGGTGGGGGGAGTGAATGAACAGCAATTTCCACGGCTGAAGTGCCCTTGAACAAGGCACCTTCTCACTTGTGTGTTCACTGCTTGGATGGGTTAAATGCAGAGGAATAATTCACACCTTGCTTGGGTCAAGGTATGCCATGGGTTAATGGGTTTTTTTTTGTTGTTTTTTTTGTTTTGTTTTTTTAAATCACTACCCTGTTGCCCAATAGATTACCAAGTAGGTTCAGCAGAGAACTGTGCAGTTTATAGCTTAAAAAATTTGGCATTTTCAACACTTCATCAGGATTATGGTGACACAGGTGTCCACTCAACCAAGATTTGTATATGCATTCATCGCATTTACCCTGTATTGATTAATTTGAGTAGCTAAATAGCTGGCCTTACGTTATTTCACTAGCTACCACATTTTAACCTAGACATTATGGTTTCTGGACAATCAAAACATGGAACAGGGCAGCAACCTGGGACTTGCACTTGCCCAGTGGGTTAGCTAACAAATTTATCATTTGATCCCTCCCAGTAATAATTGTTCTTTGGTTATTAGCTTTGTTGGGATGTGAAGACGGAGACTTGCACTACTTCAGATGTCAGGACATCAATCTCTGAGGGTTTTGTAATACCCGTGGATCAACAGAAGCCTGTAAAAAAAGAAGAACCTGAAGATGAAGGCTATCTCTGTAAGACAACAACAGAGTCCAGTCTGTGTCTCAGTAAGCCCTTTTAGCTGAACACTGCTTAACTGTCCCTCTGACTTTTCTTTTTGAATTTGTGGACTTTTAGGTGGGGGTACATCAAACCCTGTGGTATGTGTCATAACTATTGATGAACAGACTGGAGGATTCCAGAGGAAACCTGTAAAAGAGGAAAAGTCTGAAGATGATGAGTTTCTCTGTAAGACATTGTTGATTGATGTTCAAGCTAAAACTGGGGCTGGGTGATATCTTAAGGATAAATATACAGTAATTTTAGATATTATGTCAGAACCAGTTAGTTCATGTACACGAATTTGATTGTACAAGCAGCTGATTATTTTGAATAACAGCACTGGTACACTTCACTGTTTGTATCAATCTGATTGTCAATGTTCACTACATAAAATTCCAATTATAGCAATAGTTTTTTCCACTAAAGATGTTACTAAATTTACTATGGGTTGTTAGTAAGGCTGTGTTACATAGCAACATGCAATGCTTTATTTAACCGTGGCTCCTTTGTGAACTAGGGGGGCAGTGGTAGCTCAGTGGTTAAGACATTGGACGAGTGATCGGAAGGTCGTGAGTTCAAATCCCAGCACTGCCAAGCTACTGCTGATGGGCCCTTGAGCAAGGCCCTTAACCCTCAAATGCTCAGTTGTATAAATGAGATATATGTAAGTCGCTCTGGATAAGGGCGTCTGCCAAATGACGTAAACGTAAATGTCAATGTAAGCTATTTTTGTTGTCTGCGTCATAATATTTGGCCATATTTTGTCTAAAATATGTCACTTTATATTAATTTCTGCTTCATAGAAATGTTGTATAAATGCATTTTCATGCTCCTAGCCACAAAGAGTGCCATGTTTTTGTTGGAAATACAAAACCTAAGATGAAAGCAAAGCCAATTATATACTTATGTTTGTGATATAATTTTATACTTGTATTTATTTTCCTATTTCTAGTCTTCAAGTTAAATTTAAAACCTGAATATATAATATAGAATAACCTGGGTCTATATTCCGTAATAACAGAATTCCTCATAAATGATCCAGAGTACATTTAGTAAGTTGGTAGTTTTGTTATACAGTTGAGGTCAAAAATTTATGTACACTCATCATGGACATGAATGTCATGGCAGTCTTGGGCTTTCAGTGATTTCTTTGAACTGTTCATTTTCTGGGACAAAATGCTTGTACAAAATCCATCCATCCATCCAGGTCGCGGGGAAGCTGGAGCCAATCCCAGCATCTTCGGACGAGAGGCGGGGTACACGCTGGGCAGGTCGCCAGTCCACCACAGGGCCGACACAGACAAACAACCACACACACTCGCATTCACACCTATGGGCAATTTAGAGTAGCCAGTTGACCTACTCTGCATGTCTTTGGATTGTGGGAGGAAACCGGAGCACCCGGAGGAAACCCACGCATGCAAGGGGAGAACATGCAAACACCGCACAGAAAGGCACCCTGGGTGATCCTGGGATCGAACCCAGGACCTTCTTGCTGTGAGACGACAGTGCTAACCACCACACCACCGTGCCGCCCACAAAATACATCATTAATACAAAAACATTTTGGTACACAAGTTTTAAATTTATTTTGGGTTTTTTGAAATCAACACAGGGTCGAAATTAAACATACACAAAAATGTACATGTACCCACTTAGATCATTAATTCAGTGGTGTTGAAAGTTTCAAAATATGTTTTTAACTTACCAATGCCAAGGCCTCTTAAGTTCCTGTTATTGGACATTACTGACTATTGCTGGTATCTCCTCTTTGCCAACATAGTGATTGACAATTACAAATTATTGTTAGGTATAGGCACTTTCCCAGGCCTAGAAGAAGGCCCAAACTGTCACTCTTGGCTGAGAGGAAATTGGTTTGGATGGTCAGGAACCACCAAGTCACAGGCCTGCCATGAACAGGGAGCTGCTGGAACAGCAGTGTGAATGTTTGTCTACAGTCAAGCGAGATTTTAATTGCCATGGACTGAGAGGCTGCCGTCCAATAAAGAAGCACCTGCTCCAAAATCGACACCTTCAAGCTTACCCAAGGTTTGCAGCTGACCATGAGTACAAAGAAAAAGCTTTCTGGAGGAAAGTTTTATTTTCAGATAAGACACAGGTTGAGATGTTTGGCCACAATGACCAGAGGCATGTTTGGAAAGTAACAAAGGTGAGGTGTTGAACCGCAAGAACACTGTACCAACTGTTGAGCAACTGTTAATCATGGTTAAACCAAATGGATGGAATAATGAAGAAGGAGGATTACCACAGAATTCCTCCTCATAACTTTAAACCATCAGCTAGATGGTTGAAACTTGGTCACATTTGGGTGCTCCAATGGGGCAACGACTCTAAACACATTAAAGGTGGTTCCGAAATGGATAAAACAGCAGGCTAACATTAAACTCAAAACAGCTCCTGACCCCAACCCTATCGAAAACAATTTATGGATCCATGCCAGTAAACCAACAAATTTAATTGAACTCTACCAATTCTGTTAAGAAGAGTGGTCAAATATCCAACCAAAATTCTGCCAGAAGCTTCTTGATGGTTACCAAAAGTGTGTGGCCAAGGTGACTCTTTCTAAGTTATGTTTAACCAATTATTAGGTGTGCTGTATGTATAATTTTGACCCTGTGTTGATTTCAGAAAACCCAAGATAAATTAAAACTTGTGCACCAAATTATTTTGTTTTTCTATTAAAAATGTATGTTGTACAATCATTCTGTCCCAGAAAAAGAATGGTCATGGCCATGATATTCATGTCCATGATGTGTGTGTATATAAACTTCTGGCCTCAGCTGTATGTAGGATAAGTAAGTGTATAAGTAGAAAGTAATTATTTGGGTATTATTTGGTCTATTTCACACAGTGTTTAAATTTACACCTCTGGTAATTCTTTGTCAGTTTCCTCAAGGAGTAGTATAAATGCCAAGAATTAGCAAAGAATATGTTTGACATTGCCATATATCTGCATACATTATCCTGTTTCCCACCCCTACTCTAAACTATGTACACTTTATAACAGGCAGCAAGCAAAAGATAGCTTAGATTAGGAAATCTATAATATAGTATGTAACTGTTTGTGTATGGCATTGCTGTTATTTTTGTATTTTTCCCCCATGGTTATTGAAAGCAACAGGATTGTAAATGTGTAGCCTTATGTTTATTGCTGAATGAAACAGGATACCATCAGAGGGACAAAGGGCAATTGAAGGATTATATAGAATTTTTCAAGGATGCATGTCTAATACTATTTAACCCAATTACTAGGTCGTGAGGCACTTAACCTAAAGGGGCGTACACACAGGAATTGACTATCAGTGATGTGGCGACCACAGACCATGGAATGACAATGAAATTCGGCAACTAGTAGCAATGAAAGTGAAATAACAGCTGGCAACGTGAACTGTTAAATAAACTAAACTCTCTCTCGACTACCAATGGGAGTGAAAGGCATAAGATGATACCAACACGGCGTTCCCTGAAATGTTTACTGCAAGGAGACAATCTCATGACTTTGGTTCCTACATCAAAATGGAAGAGCAGCTCATCATTGCGCTCTCCCATAACCCTGTATTATACAGCCGCATGCAAGTTGTGTAAGGACAAACATCTAAAATGTGATACCAGGGATCGGGTTTTGGAAATCATTGTCGTTCTCGTGAGTATACATTTTATAAATATTTATTTATAGCTACATATGCAAAGTTCATTATGCAGGTTAACAAGCTAACCTTTGCAGATGTTTCTGCTAGCTATCATCTTTTCCCATTAATCAAGTTATTTTACTAGCTAAAGTCTGACAAGATATAACTTAATCAGTTGAATGAACTAAACTGACAAATCTGAGAATACTTACAACTGTATTTTTTTATTGTACTTGCACAAGGGAGATAAAAAGCAGAATGCCATTTCACTTTGTTTTGAGTATCTGGATGCCACCCTACTGCAGTTAACTTTACAGCATGTTGTTAATTATGCCACTAATCTCTTAAGCCACGGTTTACTGCTTTTATGGTTTGTGTATGATGTGGGTATTGTTAATAGAGTTCAGTACAATTTGATCACACCTTTTGAAGATGTTTTTGTTTCTTCTTTATTTCTTTTTTGTAGCTGACAACTGCAAAACAAAATGGGAGAACCTTTTTGACACGTATCGACTGGAAATGGCAAAAGAACAGGAGCGAAACGGAAGTGGTGCTATGGTCAATGCATGGCAGCCATGGTGCTACACTGCTATCATGGGGTTCCTCAACCCTTTCTTGGAGTTATGATCAACTATTAGCAACATGGAAAGGATTGGGAACCCCATGACTGTACAAGAGGACAATGGGTCCAGCAGCTACACAGCAGTGAGGAGGAGCCACACCACCATGTGTCCTCCTGTTCATCCTTTCAACCCTCACCCCTGGTCTGTCCATCAACCCCTACCCCAAACAATTCCTTGCCTTCCAGTTCAGTCCCCAAAGTTTCCTCCACAACAACAATATCCATTCCCACCATGCCACCCATGTAGCAGATCAGGGAGGACCACCAGCTGGAGACCTTTGGGTGTGTGGCCAATAGAACTAAGGAATTTTGATTAACCCTTTCTCTGCAGCCTCTTCCCAATACAGGGCTCAAGACTAACTTTTTCCCCCTAGCAGCACTTCTGCTCCCTACTGAAAATCTTAGGAGCACCAGCACAAATTTTAGGCGTACCACTTAAATCAACATGCAGCCCAACACAACGTTTTCATTATGCCTGTAGCCTTTACCCTCTGCCATCTTGGGCAGACTTATTTTGCTACTCCTGCCTCTCTAGGGAACACCATGTACCAAACCTATTACACACTGAAATTCTTGCATGGTGCTCATTTGCATGAAATTTGCTTGTCTCTTCGAATTTGCTCCTATTGGTCTGGTTGGTGTGATGTCATGTCCAGCAGTGGATAGGCAGGCAACTTGGTAAAAACAATCTGGCGGAGACATTGACTGACTATATAAATAATTTATACAGTCGGTGGGCAGAGATAATAACTAAACATGTAATGTCGTTATAACTTAGTTTTTTGTATATGATAAAATACAACAATTTCGTAATAACAAATGAGACACAGAATTGCTGAACTTTAATATTTTTAACACTCTTCAAGTAGATCTGCACTCTGTCTGCAAAAGACTTATTTTAAATAAAAAATGTAGCTATTAACTTGGTAAATGTCCACAGGTAATGACAAATTAACTTTGGAAAAATTTATGAATGAATTTGATCTATTAAAGGGTTGATAAAAATTAATTGGAGCCAATGAAATTCGCATGGATGTACTGTGTTTATGTAGTGAGCTAGTGATTGTTCATGTTATGTAACTAGCTAAGTAGTTTGCTATCTGACTAGCTTCATGTTAGCTGACTAGTGTTAGGTGGTATTGAGCTCAAAGTCTCGTTGTTACGGTCACGCTGTCCACTCCTGTTTGTAGTCGCCATTGTGCAATGTTACTTACAGTTATTCACTGACCAGATGAATTTCAACCCTCACCACCTGAATGAGAGCAATGTGAAAACATACCATTAGCTCTCCACTCCAATCACTCTCTGTTTTTTTCTCGTGAGAGTACAGCTGACAAGGCTGTGATGGTGGTATTAAGCTTATTTACATTACAGTCTTGTTAGCTGGGCCATGAATTTAGGTGGTGATCTTTTTTTTTTCTAATCTGTTTTACTTATGCAATATTGTATTGAATGTTTGATGCACTTGCCTGTACATTGTTCTTAAATGTCTTTAATAAATAATTCAACCTTTTGAAATATGTTTATCATTTTATTTATTAAATGATTTTACTAAAGTGAATTGTGCCAGATGTCCTAATACAATTTGTTCCTTTTTCTGACACCATTGGCATTGCAATTTTACATTACATCTAACCTTTAATTTTGTAACACTAATTTTAGCTTTTTCCAAAATCTAGCCTTTGTTCACTTGAGTTTTTTAGTAAACATTTTGCAAATTATACAATATATACTACAAATAATAGTTTACTTTAATAATATACATAACACAAAGCTAAAAACAGTTCAGTGTGGTTTTGATATTCAACTGGGTCATGTTTGAGGGATGACTCAATTTAGAGTTTTTTTTTTTAATGTTAAGGAGAGTGTCTAATAGCCAAGGTAAAACAAAAACGCCATTTTTTTTAAAGCTTTGAACACTGGTGTGTTTGTGGAATGTTTGAGATCACGTTACTTGTCACAAATGGTATTAATTGGGTGGGTGGCTCTTAAAAGAGCCTTTGTTTTTCTTTTGGTTGCTGGTTGCCAGGACATGGTACCTTCTGTACAGTAGTAGGTGGTGACTGTTTCCCACACATGGATGGTCTCCTGTGCAGCATTATTGCTCCCTGCTCTTCTGATGTGCTGGATGGCAGAGGCCTCTCACTCATCTTCTGGAACAAAACCTGGGGCCCTGGGTCTTACCTTAAGCAAGAAATTGTGCAGAACACAAGTTGCCTTCACACCAGCTACTGTGCTGGCAGGGCTGATGCCAATGACATGATGATACATTCGTCACTGTGTAGCAACAATGCCAAATGTGTCCTCAACTGCCAACCTTGTTCATGAAAGCCTGTAGATGAAGACCCTCAGGTTTTTGTTGCAGATGAAGCCTTCCCTGCCAACATGACCTGATGAGATCTTTTCCGGGTATCCAGTCCTTGATGGGGACCGGCATAACAAATGGCCTGTGCCACATCCACCGGTGGTCCTATCTGGACCACCATGCTGTGACCAACACGGTAGCTGAAGGCAATAGTGTGGAATGTTATCCCTGTGGCAAGACACCTGTCAAAACAAATATGCAGACAACATGTACATCAATATTAAAGGGAAAATCAAGAAGGCAACATTATAGCCCATTACATTAAATTAAATTATTCTCTCTATCATTAAAGCAACAACTATGATACTTTTATTGTCTTTTTCTCACCACAAGTAAATGGCCAGTTGTTCACCCAGAGCGATGTTGTTTCGGAATGTAGTGTCCATATTCGCTGTGTATGGTCCCACCTTTAGCAGTAGATTGGCAAACCCTGTGTGGTTCAGCCTGAAGTACTGCTGGAAGCATACTTTGTCCAGAACGGAGCTCTTGAACAAGCCAATTGTATTTGATAGTGGTCTTGAAGCATTGGTGAACTGAAATAAAGTTGTGGCATCATTGGCGCTACTTGCTTCTCAAATAGAAAGCAGTGACGGCAAGGAGAGCTACTTCTTGTCAATCCATGATACACAAGTAAAGTTGAGGTGAAATAACTTGGCCACATAATGTAATTCATAGGCATTGATCTCTCACCAGACCGTGATTATTTAACACCAACAATTCAGATTTGTTATTTTACTGAAATGTTTTGACAGTAATTTTTCTTTATAAAGATTTATCTGATTTTTATAGAAAGAATCTAGCTACAAGGAAAGTGATATAGCCAGCCAATGTGCTAACTAGATATCAACAATAGTTAACTTAAGAGGCATCTTAAAATGTGCCTGAAGAAATCATTGCTGATGGCAGAAAAAAAGTCACAGCTTTGATCTATAAACTGTACTATCTGTAAACTACAAGAAGTTAAAAGTGGGTGAATTGTGACTGTTGAAGTGTAACTCTGTCCATATTCATATACTAGCAATATATTTAGGGTCTTGCAGTGAACCTAGCCAGCTAGTGCTTGTTTCACTTGTAAACATTTGGGGTGGGAAATATGCAAGAGGGATACCTAGGCACATGAATTGCTTTACATGTGAACAGTAAAACAAACATGAAAGTGATGAGCGAATCTATTCCTGTGTGTTAGCCCCTCCTGTCTGTGAAACAGTCTAATGATCCATGTAAATAATATATGCATCAGTCACATTCTTGTCAAGAAATTTGTTCTTGCACTCAATGTTTGTTTCTGAGGTGTTAATACTAGTCCTGATATTTCATGCGTTCTTCACATCCATAATCAAAATCTATTAAGTGTAAAATGCTCAAACATTTGGAAATACTTAACTGTTGTAGCATTCTAAAAAAAAATTTTTTTAATAATTTTTTTTTGCCATTTTTCATTCCAGACTGTGAGGACTGTGGATCCTACTTCATTAATAAGTGTGAGGTTCATGGTCCAGCCCTTTTCATTGCTGATACCCCTGTTCCCATGGGGATTACTGACCGAGCAATACAAACCCTTCCACCTGGTCTAGAGGTTAGAAAGTCTGACATTCCTGAAGCAGGCCTAGGGGTGTTCAGTAAGGGGGAGACTATTCCACTTGGTGCACACTTTGGGCCATGTGAGGGTGACCTGGTGGACAAAGAGGAAGCCATGAATAGTGGCTACTCTTGGGTGGTGAGTCAGTTTCTTAATACTTATTTCCTAATCTTAATTGTGTATGTCAATATCCTCCATCCATCCATCATCCACACATTCATCCATTTTCTATACCACTTATCTGTCATGGTCATGGAGAAGCTGGAACCAATCCCAGCTGACTTCAGGCAAGAGGCGGAGATACACCCTGGGAAGATCACCAATCTATCTCAAGGCTAACACAGATGAACAACCATTCACTCACATTCACACCTAAGGGCAATTTAGAGTAGCCAGTTAACCTAATTTCCATGTCTTTGCACTGTGGGTAAACTGGAGTGCCCAAAGGAAACCCACTCAGGCAAGTGGAAGAACATGCACACTCCGATTTGCCCCAGTCGACCAAGGTTCAAACCCAGAACCTTCTTGCTGTGAGGTGACCGTAAATATCAAAAACATGATATAAGGATTTCAGCCTGTTAGATTTTAAAGGTGCTATTGTACAAATAACCTGGAAAATATAAAGAACATTATAAACATGTAGGTACCATTCATCCACAGGTAGGGGCACACTGATATTAAAGTACTTTACAGTGACCAGTATGAGTATAATTCATAATGAGTATAATTCATGACCATAAATCATCAAAAGGACTTAACCAGCCTTTGTTCATTCTTTCTGCTGGTTCATTTTCAGAGGATGAGATCCAAACTTCTTAGCATTATTCCTAGTGTTGTGGTACTCAAGACCTTCTTCTCAAGGTACTCAAGGTCTTGGTCTTGAGACCACCCATCAATGATCTGAGCATTTACTCTTGATATGTACTCTGCCATGTGTAGTTTTTATCTTGCGTCAGTCTCAAATAAGCTGGTCTTGAACCCAGCACTTGATTTTCCCATTAACCTTACTGTGCTTTGGAACTTATTTTGTTATTGAAAATGACCAAATTTATATCTCTGCCAGCCACCATTTGCAAGTCTTTAAAGTCACTGCCATATGTCCATTCCCTGTTCTCTTTGTTTCACATGGAGGTGTGTCCACATATCTCAGGCCAGGCCAGATTGTAATTCCCAAAGAAATATAGAAATGAACCGGAAATGTTCTGGAACCATGATTAATATCTACCAAAGCGATAGAAACGCCAATGTGTGAAGAAAGAAATGAGCTACTCATTATCCAAAACATACATACTCATTAAGCAAAGTAGAGGTAGTTTCATGACTTGGGCTTTTATGGCTGCTTCTAGAATGGGCTAATCTTTTATTGATAATGCAACTCATTATGGTAGTAGCAGAATGAATTAAGAAGTCTACAGAAACTTTCTGGTTACCAATTTACAGAGAAATTCATCCAGTGTAATTGGGAGGAAATTCATCTTGCAGCAGCAGCATTCAAGGGATGATTGGTATTAATAGTCCCAAAGAAACCATTCATTTGAAAAAGCATTTCCCATACCATTACACCACCTCCACAAGCCTGGTCTGTGGACACCAGCCAAACTGGATCCTTATGTTATCCAAATTCTGACCCTACCATCTGTGTGTACAGCAGAAATTGAGATTCCTCAGACCAGGTTATATTTTTCAAGTCTTCACCTGTCCAATTGGAACCCAACAGGTTCTTCTGCCATTGTACCCCATCTAGCTCAAGATTTGACATATTGTGCATTCTGAGATGTTTTTGTATTCATTACAATTGTACAGATTGGTTATCTGAGTTACTGTATCTGTTACCTCAAACTATTTTCCATTCGTCTCTCTCTCATCAACAAGGCATTTCCATGCACATGCACTGGCTATTTTTCTTTATTAATCCATTCTGAGTAAACAGAGACTGATGTGTGTGAAAATCCCAGTCATAGAAACACTCAAACCAGCCAATATGTCACTGAGTACACATTTCCCCCCCCCCATTCTGACAGTTGATGTGAACTTTACCCAAAGCTGCTTGTCTAAGTCTGCAAGATTTTAAGCATTGCACTGCTGCCACATGATTGGCTAATGAGATAATTACATGAATGAGTGTGTGTACAGGTGTTCCTAATGTGTTCGGGGAGTGTACATTTTTGGGTGTTGAACACAAAGCACTGATTATACAGGGCTTTGACCCTCCATGACCTGAGTTTAATATCTCTGTGTTCATGTATATAATGTAAAGCATAATATCTTGTGCATTCTTTTGTAGATATTCAGGAGCAGACAGTGTGAGAAATACATAGATGGCCAGAGAGAGATGCATTCTAACTGGATGAGGTGAGGATTACACTGCAAGTATTTTAGTTGTTGTTTTTACACTTCATTGCTTAGTGAAAAACATTAGATTATGCTTATGATTTGGCTCCAGAATGAAAATGAAATGAGGTATAACACAGGCAGTATAGGAAACCTTTCCATGCATTTCAGCCTTGATGACCCATCTATTCATGCCTCTAAAACAGATGATGTACCCTTGATCATCATCTTTCCTTAGTTTTCCAGGCTGCTTTTCATCAAGTTATGACAAATGTGCGGAGAAGTCTAAGCTTGTATCTCATTCTAGTCCTTCAGCAAACATGCATTATTTGCATAAGATACATAACTTCCTTTTAGTCAAGTTATTTTGTATAAAATAGTATGTAATGCATACCCACACCCCAAACAGCTGCATCCCTCAAGCAGGGATTCTCAAGAGCGTGAGGCACATAGGTGGTCAGAATGGCCAAGTGACCAAAAAATGGAATGCACTTTCTAACTGAAGTGAATACAAGGGCCCAAGCTCAAACACTAGTGAATCCTTGTATTACCATTAGGAGTCTTTAGGTAACATTAAGGTATGGTGTTATCCAAGAAACAATGAGTGCAAACTGGGCTCATATGATATTTACAGACAAGGCATGGAAATATGCTTATGCATATCCCATATGACTCTAGATTTGGCATATTCAGTCTAGCTACATGCTTGTTTTTGGGAGAAGAGAGGAAACTGGTGACATTGGCAGAAACCCACATAAACATGAGCAAACATGCAAAACCCTGCATGGACAATAAATTAAACTCAGGATTGAAGTATGGCCCATGGAGCTGAGAGGTGGCAACACTATTCCTGGGGCCACTATGCTGCCTAGCTTGAAATAAAAACTTTTGTTAAAAATGTTTTTCTCTTTAATTGCTGTTGCTGTTTAAAGACAGGTGTTTTTTTTGGTATTCCCTTCTTCCTTCTTCCCACAGATGTCCACTTTAAAGATTTTTCTTTTTATTTCAGTGAAATTTAGTTCCCACCAATCAGTGCTTCCTCCAAGGCACACAAAGCCAGCCAGCTTGCATATCCGATGAAAGGCACCCCTCCCCCTCTCAAATAACAGGCCAGTTTTTCGAGGAAGCTGAAGCACGGCAAGTGGGCGGGGGTCCGTGCTAGGCTAAGAGCTAATCCTAGCCAGCTGGCTCTCCCGTCTATTCTCCTGTCCAATGTCCCTGGACAATAAACTGGACTACATCCGACTTCAGCGGACTACCCAGCGTGAGTTTAGAGATTGCTGCGTCTTTGTTTTCACAGAGACATGGCTCAGCGACAGAGTTCCGGATGCCGCCATTCAGCTAGCTGGGCTCACTGCGTTTTGTGCCGACAGAAAAGATGCTCTGTGCGGTAAGACTCGCGGTGGTGGCTTGTGTGTTTACATCAACACGGAATGGTGCAAAAACACTGTGCCAGTTTCTAGTTACTGCTCATCACTTGTGAAGTTTGTGACCATTAAATGCAGGCCATTTTATTTACCTCGGGAATTCATCACCGTGCTCATTGTCAGTGTGTACATTCTCCCCAGCGCTAACGTTAAAGATGCGCTCTGTGAGCTGTATAGGACTATTGGTAAGCTGCAGAATGCACACCCTGATGGACTGTTTGTTGTCACTGGAGATTTCAACCATGCAAATCTCAAGTGCTCCCGAAATTCCATCAGTATGTGGACTTTGCAACGAGAGGGACAAATGCGCTGGATCTTGTTTACACAAACGTTTCTGGTGCCTGTCACGCGGGGCCCCGCTCCACCTCGGCTACTCAGACCACATCTCTGTTATGGTATTGCCAGCATACAGACCGCTTGTCAGACGCACCAAACCCGGTTCTGAAGCAGGTGAGGACCCGGCTAGCAGGAGCCATCTCTGCTTTTCAGGATTGTTTTTGAGCACACTGACTGGCATATCTTCAGGGAAGCTTCAACCAATGGCGACAACACCAACTTGGAGGAGTACACATCATCAGTGACCAGCTACATCAGCAAGTGTGTAGATGACATCACTGCCTCCAAGACCATCATTACACACTCCAACCGGAAGCTGTGGATGACTGCAGAGGTGCGTGAGCTGCTGAGGACCCATGACTCTGCCTTCAGAGCAGGTGACAAAGAAGCCCTAAGAATGCAAACTGTCTTGAGCCACCAGAGCAGCAATGCGCGTATGCGGCCAGAGAATCCACAGCCACTTTCAAGACAGCGGCAACACACGGCACATGTGGCAGGGCATTCAGGCCTTCACTGACTACAGGACAACTACACCTGCTTGTGACAGTGATGCCTCCCTACCAGATGCGCTCAACAACTCCTTTGCATGGTTTGACGAGCAAAACGACGTAACAGCGAGGAAGACCACCCCTTCTCAGAGTGACCAGGTGCTGATTCTGACCACTGCTGATGTGAGGAAAACTCTTCACAAAGTTAACCCACAGAAGGCTGCTGGACCAGCTAAAATCCCTGGGAGAGTGCTCAGAGAATGCGCAGACCAACTGGCAGATGTTCTCACTGACATCTTCAACATCTCCCTGAGCACTGCTGGCGTCCCGAAGTGCTTCAAAGCCAGCACCATCGTTCCTGTGCCAAAGAAGTCTTCAGTGTCCTGCCTCAATGACTATC